>CAJNDT010001524.1:0-240000 GCA_905221615.1 Symbiodinium sp. CCMP2592
ATGACTGCCGCAGTCCTCAGATGTATGACGAAGCAGATCGTAAACCAAATTTCTTTGGTCTTCGATCGACTCAGGCCAAGCACGAGCATTGCCCAGTCGTTCAAGATCAGGCAGGCCCGGTGTCTTGCTGGAGTCATGGCCATGCACCACCATGATCAAACGGTCGCGGTCGGCCGCAAGGACATCAGACCGCACGGCTGAAAGTCTGGCCACGCCGATCTTCTTCAGCTTCTCGAAGCGTTTTTCAGCCTCCCGCTCTTTTTCTATCAGGCGGCCAGCAGCGGCTGCTTCGGACGAAGCATCAAGTGTCGCCCATTCCTCCTTCTTGGTCTTGTACTTTTGCAGGGCGGCAGTCAGGCTAACTTGCTTGTCAGTCCTGCGACGTTTGGCTGATTCGCCGGCTTCAGCCTCCAAAGTAGCGAGGTCTTCAAGCTGAGACTCCGCCGGCGCCTGTTGCAAGAGTTGCTGCTGCTCCAGCCCTCGCTGTCGCTTCAAGCCAGCTCTTGAAAGCGGGTTCAGGCGGCCGTTCAGAACCCGACGACCCAGTGAGCTGCGGCATCCTTGCGAGCCGCCGCTCGGAGCAAACAGGCGACGGTATTCTTGCAGCAGTTTCAGGCACGGCTTTCTCGGGAGGATGCTGTGGGGCTCGCGACAGACGAGTTGGTCGGCTGTCGGCCCGTCGAGGCGGACCTTCATTAATGACCTGGCACTTCGACAGAGACTGAGAGCAGAAGATTTTCAAATTTCTGGTCCCATGCAGGACGACAAGATGGACTTGACATGAGCCGAGTTGCCGAAGGTGTCCCCGCGAAGTCTTGCCCTTTCTCCCCTCCGAGAACTGCTGCAGCCAGCTGAAATTCTGCTCAATCTCGCCGGTGCTCGGGAAGCAACTCAGGACGAGGGCAGCCTCAGGACAGAATGGCTTTCGTCGTCTCACGTTTAATCCCACAGCTCAAAAACACTGGGCTAGGTAAGGAGCCGCTTCAGACAAAGCCGGGAGTTTGTCAGACCAATGCCGCATGGTCCTGGACCAGATCTCATTCAAATCCTCGCCTCCGGTCCTCAGTCATGCACTGTTCGTCTTGGAGTGAAGGGCCTCCGAAGAAAAGACTTGTCGCCGGGAGGCTGTGACTTCACCAGCAAGGCTGTAGGACGTGCCAAGAGGAACTCTTTGGCCAGCTGTGTCACCTGAGCGGTTGAACATCACAGCCTCGGTCCCGCTGAAGCGGTGTGGGCTCCAGACCTCCACTTGTGCAGCCTCTGCTAGCGGCTTGAAGATGTCAGGCCTTGGCATCGGATGTTAGTAGCGGTGATTCATTACAGGAGCAGAATCGCACAGAAGATCATGGATCCTGTGGCTCTGGCAAAGCTTCGTCGCTGCACAGGGTATGGTTGACATCAAACGGAGAAAGCGATGCCTGGACGCCAACCTCCACATCGGCTTTCAGGCCTTGAACAAAAAGCTGAGCGATGTGCGAATGGCACCGAGTTCTTTGGCCACGAAGGAACGTATCTTGTTCCTGTTGGCGCCGCTGTGCCAGAAGATCATCTTTTGCTTTACAACCAGGCACTTGTTCTGCTCAAGCTTTAGAGTCGCCTGCAGTCTTTGTACGTAGCCATGTGCATAGGCATCATCCAGAACCAGCGGCTGCTGCAGCTCTCCTGCCGGACTCCGAAAGTCGAAGAGTCGATTGATCAGACGCTCGAGCTGCTGAAGATTGTGGGCTGTCGCAGCCAATCGCAGATGTTGGCCGTCCAGTGAGTGGTTGAATTTCCTTGGATCTCTTGCCAGAGAAGACTTGCAAACAAGACTGATTCCTGCAGTCGCGTCTCGCAGCGGCACAGGCAAGCTCCGCGATCAAGCCAAGTTGGAGGAGCTTCTCCGGCTGAAAGCATTGTTGAAGAAGCTTAGTGGCCCAACCTCAGACAGCACAGACAAAACATCGGCTAAGCAAAGGCCTCGCCATCCACGGGGACTCATGAACGAGCACGATCAGTTGAGTGGCCTGACAGTGCATCATCCACCGCTGCGAGATGGCTCAGGACATTGCAGACCGCATCTATGTTCTCAGCCACGTTGACGCAAGCATCGCAGACGGTGTTGAAACGTTGGGGTGCAAAGCCGAAGTGGCACAATCGCCTCAGGCTTTCGTCCACACCCTCAAGCTGCTTCTCTGCCGTCAGCCGCTGGAGCTTCTGCGAGTTTCGCACAGCCCTGCAAAATCCTCCTGGATTTTTCCCACTACCATCGGAAAATCCAAGCACCCAGCTCTGGAGAAGACCCTGCACATCCGGGTCAGACGACAAGGCCTTTTCGAGCGACCTTTGTCCACTATGGACGGAGCATCTCATAATCGCCTTCAATCCCGGCAGGGTTCCCTGGACCTCATGTGAAGGTGCGGTCCTTCAAACATTCAATATGCTGTTCTTGAAATCCGCAGAAACTGCAAGCGAGGCACTTTCCTCAGCCGTGCCGCCAGAGGCTCGCTAAATTCCCCGTCGGCCATAAAGATGCGGATCTTGTCTTTGAAAGCATTCCGGAGGGCTTCCTCCGGCAAGAAGCTGGCCAGGGTGTCAGGCAGCGATCTGGCTTTCTCCAGTGCGGCCTCGGCTGGCAGGGCTACTGTACTGGAACCCGATCTGCCCTGGCTCACGTGCTGCCCAGCCTTCTCAGCCGTGGCCAGGTCTAGCATGCGGCAATGAACGGACCAGTCGGCCATGACGTACCGCACCTTCAAAAGCTCGAAGCCGCCTCTTGCATCCTGCAACACACGACGCACTGAAAACCGGCATGGATACTACTCTTGGCATTCGGCTCCTCAGCCAAGGCCACTGCCCGAACGGGTTGCTGCAGGCGACGGCGGTCCACGTTGAAGGCGGCCTCAGCCGCAGCCTCCATGATGTTGTAAAACATTCCTCGGGACGAACGCCCCGTTGGCCATAAAGTCGGATTTGTGCGATTGTTGCTCAGACACCGCCTCTGGTATTCGTGCCCGGAACCTCCAGCAAGTAGAACTTCCAGCGCCGTCAAGCATTGGGCGGCTGTGGGGCCGCCAGTATCAGACGAGACCAGCCGTTTCACGGTTGTCTTATCTTCGTCCACCCCCTGGCCTTCATCGTGGTCCTCAGCCTTGCCTTCAAGGAAACGGACAGCAGCCAGGTGGAATTTGCTTTTCTGGGCATTGGCATTCTGCTTCAGGCCGCCGTGCCGAAGCATGTCCTCTATTTGAAGAGCAGCCGGTCTGCCGCCACACCTGACATGAAGCACGAGAAGAGAAAACCTCAAGCACACCATGCACCGCTGTCAATGCCATGCCATTCGCGATCCCAGGCACCGAAGTCCAGCACCAACGCTGCATTCGATCCAAGGCCGACTACGCAGTGGCACGCATTCCTTGCCGCCGAGGGCTGCGGCATACTCACGGCAGACTGAGCACCCGATGCCGAACTTCGTGCCCGGATCAGACCGGATCAGCCATGACCTGGTCGAACCTGGCATGACAGACTCGCTCGTCCTGTCTTACCGCCTTCGCAAGATTCCCGCCTTTGATGGTGTAAGTACACCGCTGTTTCCAGTCCGCAGCATGTGCTATCCACCGGCACTCGTTGCAATGCTTTTTGCCTTCCTCAGTCAAGAAAGGATTCACTGCAGGAACATGGCGAGGCAGGCACACATGGTCAGAAGGCAAGTCGCGGGGCATCGCCGCAAATGCTTCTCTTCGGCAATACGCTCGGCCATTGTTGCCCTAGGAGGCCCTGTGAACTATTGTCACGACTGTCGCAGGTGCATGCCGCATACATTGGCATCGGACTTGCTATGCTTCTACTGATGTCATGCCTCTCTACAACCGTCCTAAGGATCAAGCCTGGGCCTACACGGCCTCTGCATCGGATTTGTTATGCAGCTCATGATACTCATGATGACATGCCTCAGGCTGCCTTGTCAGACTCAGCGATGCAACAGACTTTCGGCGCCACGACTGCTAATCGTCTCTCTGCAGGGCGAGACTAGAAACTTGCCCAAGCCCCATGCTTCAGGCGGTGCTGTTTCTAATAAGCAACACCCACCGCAAAGAAAATGCTTCAGACTGGGCCTTGAATCCTGTGCGATTGCATACACAACGGCTCAGTCACGTTTGTTCTTCTTCTCCTTCTTCTCCTTCTTGGACTTCTTGCTCACAGGCTCCACCTGCCCAGGACAACAAAAGCATTTCTCCCGCAGAAGTGTCCCCAAGCTTGCCTCCTGGTTGCAGTGTGGGCAATAGTAAGCCCGCTTCGAGCCCTGTCGCACAGGCACAGTCTTCTTCACGTGTTTGAGGTAGATCTGTCCTCAGGCAGGAAGATTCAGCAAGAGACACAAGGTTTCAGGCTTTGCAACCAGTTCGGCCAGGGGGCTGGCGATGTCCATCACATGGCCACGGGTGAGGAGGGTCTGCTTGGAGAGCTTGCCGCCATATTCCGCAGCGAACCCCATGCATTCCAGGTCCTTCTTGTTCTCAGGCGACAGATGATCTTCTGCTTTCTGGATGATATTCCTTCCCAAGAGGTACACACGACCTCTTGCTGCACGAGGGCACACAAAGGCCATATGGCCTGGGATGGTGGCGACCTCTGCACGTTTCAAGTAAGAGTTTGACTGACGAGTGTCTCTTATTATGTATTCGCCCTTGCAGGTGCAAATGCTCGAAAGCGGCCTTGTGGAAGAAGCCACCATCGAAGATTCCCTTGCTCTCGGCTACCCGATGATACCACAGGCCGACACGCTCGTCAGCCTTCTCAGGCGAAGGTGGAGTCCCGCAGGGGAACAAGACCACGTCATGCTTGTCAGACCAGCCTCATACGGGGGCGACAGGGGACTGAGACAGCCGGTCGCTTGCAACTCCAGCCTGCCATTTGCACCTGATTCGGCGGGTCAAACAGTATATCCAACGTCGTGATCTTGCTCCTTGGAGGAGGCAGTTGAAATCACTCAGCCGGTCATCTGTCTGTGTATCGTCCGGACTTGCATGTCTAGTTGCTCTGGTGCCGACTGCATCATGAATTTCAAGAGGTCCCGCATGCCGCTGTGGTGCTGCACGGCCAACCCCTTCACTTTGAAGCCCTCTTTGATCTTCACCAATCCATACGTGGACTTCGTGGCCGGAGTCTTGCCCTTCTTCTGCATCAGGAGACTCACAAGATTATCCACCTGGTCGAAAGAAGCAAAGTCGATGTCGTGTAATGGGATAATATCCGGCTACTTCAGGTCCCGGGCCCGACTAATGGCCGCAGCAGTCGCTGCATTCGGGATGTCAGACGCTCCTCATCAAGGAAACGTGGAAGACAGCATAATTCATAGTCATGAAGAGCAGCCCGAGAAGAACTTACACAGATTTTCCTGCCTGAGCCCGCCATGCCAAAAATGCAGCCCGGGCTGTGCACACTGGGATCTAGCACTCGGAGCCCGAACTGCAACTTTCGTATGCTTCCCGGCAAACAATCCAAGGTCATTCGACAAGACGGTGCAAGAGACTGAGATGGTGACTGACTGCACTGCTCCCGCAATGCTGACCCAGACCTAGAGTCAGCAGCAGAGGTCAAGGCTGCCGTGCCTTGAAGTATCAAGCAAAGCTGGGGCTCCTGCTTCACATCTCGCTGCACGCAACGGAACCTGTCCAGGCCGTCATTGTCATTCATTGCAGCACACGATCACACCGACACACACACACACACATACGTGCAGAGGCCAGCAGAGACGCACACGTCTGCCACTTCAACGTCGCTCTGCATGTTTTACTGTGCTTGCAATGCTTCGCGAATCACCGCAGGCCATGCTCCTCTGCAAGCTGCTGGCAAGACCGGCGTTTTTGGAGCACCGGTTCAGCCATCGCAAGCCACATCAGACGGACTTCCTCGGCAACCTCCCGACTGGCATTGCTCAGTCTGAGGACAGACCGTGCTTTCTTGTCAGGCGGGCCCGGGTTGCAGGCATCAAACAATTCCAACAAACTTTCCGCTGCCTTCCAGGGGCTCATATGAAACAAGGCCTTTTTGGTAGCTGCCTGGTGAACCGTCATGGCCAATGCCCACGCATCGGCCTTCACAGTCAAAAGTTGCTTGAGGATCTTCTCAGACATGCCCTTGGCAACCTCAGGCGCTCGGTAGGCATAGGTGTACACCCCTGCCCCGTCCTCCACGAAATCCTCTGCCAGTGGAAGCCGGTATGTCATCCCGAAGTCGATGATGAAACAGGAGTTTGTCAATGGATCATAAAGAATGTTCTGCGGCTTCACATCACCGTGTATATGCTCAGTCCTCCTGTGCAGGTGGGCCAAGCCGGCGAGCACTTGATGGGTGAGGGCCAACTGCTTCTGAGCATCAAAAGCTCCAACGTTGTGCAAGTAATGCAGGACGGAGCCCGTGGCCACATAAGGCATGATCATGAAGGACATCTGGCCGGGAACGAACTCATCCTCAGTCACCACCGACTCTGCGAGCAACGGCAGAAAGGTCTCGTGAGCCAGCTGCTTCAGCAAGGCGACTTCCTCAGACAGGTGGAAATTCGTGTTGCTGACCTTGGCCGCATAGATGCGATGCGAAACCCGGTGCCTTACTTTCATGATGCCGCCGTAGCCGCCCTGTCCAACCCCGGCCTGAGAGCCACAGACGATGTAGTCGCCGAAGGTGATGTCGTCCGGAGCACGGTCAGACAACAGAGGCTCAGGTGCCACAGGCGGGTCGGTTCGCTGAGAGTTTCTCAGACGAACGCCTGCCTTCTCTGCTGCCTGCCGTTGGTTCGAGAAGCCAAGCCTGGACGCCGCCAGGAATTCTTTTCGTTCGTTGTCCCCCAAGTCACGCCAGGCACTAGCCGCCTTTCGTGGACTCAGGCGACGCTGCTGGCAAAATAAGGCGAACGGCTTCACGGCTTTCTTGACGACGCCAGCAGCGACTGCCCTCTGCAGCTGGGTCGCCTGCCTCTTGGCAGGCCGCTTCATGGCGGCACTCAGACTCCGAGCACAAAAATTGCGGATATTGAGAGATTTGACCAAGTCGCACCTTCACCATGTTGTTTGACAGATCACGTACTAACTTCTGCAATCCTCGGGTGTTTTACCTCGTCTGCCATCCTTGAGGGCGAAAAGTGCAATCTGCTGGGTCCACGTCTCAAACTGGACGTGCTTCAGGCTTCAGCTGCATGGTTAAAAGTGCAATGCTCCATCAGACTGGACCCAAATGGCCTTCTACTTTTCTACGTCCTCGCCTGAGCTGCTGTCAGACTCACCAGACGGTGACGAGACATCCGTGGTTTTCTCAGGCGGTGGCACCGTCGTTGTCTGAGGCGGTGGCACCGTCGTTGTCGCAGGCGGGGGAACCGGAACCGCGGGCGAGGCAACCGCTGTCGAGACAGGCGGCATCTCAGGCTCAGCCCTCTGCGGCTCAGGCACGCGGTAGAATCGCTGGTCGTTGGCATTCTTGACGCGACCAGCCAGCTCCTGCCGGATGATGCTCTGGAGCATCATCCGTTGTTCAGGCGTCCTCACCACGTTGATGCAGGGCACCCGCTGTTCTGCGGCGACGACGCTCAGGCACCCCGACCCCGGAGAAAAGTTCACGACACAGGCAATGGGCGAGACCGTGTGCAGCAGCATCCGGTACACCTGTGGGCTCCTGCCAATTCAATTCACCGGCCCAGACAATGGACTCAAACTTGCGACACAGCCAGCAGCTCCTCTCGAAGTGCACCAGAGGGACTGTGTCGGTGTCCTCCACGTGCTCAGCCGGTGCCACCTCCCGGGGCCGAAACTAGTGCTGCCTGAGCCGTCCCAACATGCTCAGCCCTGCACCTGGCCGCCGTTGTCGGTCACACCCTTTCCACACACCAAAGGGATGACCTGACCGATTATTACAGCAGGATGAATTCGCACATATCCGACTTCCTGCCCTCCTTCTTCTGGCTCACCGTCACCCGGATGAGGCTCTCAGGCGAAGGCAAGGGCACGTTCGGCAGCACCTCAGAGCAACGATTCCCTATCCCCAGCTCCGTCATTATAAAACTTTGCTCCCAGACGTATCTCAGTCCGAGACAGGACAGGCGGTGCTCACCACGCCATCAGTCGCCAGCCATTTGTGCTCTTTGGCAGGCAGCGGGTCAGACTTGCACCCGAAGTACATTGTCTCCCTGGCCCCGGCGATGCTGATGAGACTTCCAGCGGTTCCCGTCTTCCGCCGTTTGCAGTTCCTCTCCTCCCTTGGCTGGAAGCATGAACTGCAGTCAAACACAAGAACAGGCGGCCAAGCCAAAAAAGGAAACTGCAGTCAAACACAAGAACATGCGGCCAAGCCACGCAGACCGCAAGTAGTCTTTCCGCCCTTGAACACTTTCTTCGCTTCCGATCAGAATAATGCTCTGGGGCGTCGAGCCATGATTCCTGAAAGACTTGAGGATGGTGTTCGAGGCCTTCTGCACGCCGCTATCAAAGGTCAGCCAGCGGTCCTGTCATGCACGGAAAACAATGGAATCCAAGCACCAAGCTTCTGTCTCTGTCCTCGTCCTTGGAAGCCGCCTCGAACACTCGGAAGCAGTTGTCGTACAGGCCACGCTCGAAGACGGCCGGTCGCTGGTACACGTTGTGCACGCGGCTGTAGCCTCCGTTTTCAACGACCAGCGAGGAGTCGAAGATGAATAACACCGGCTCAGCCTGTCAAGCAACCAAAGAAGATCTGACAAGAGCCTGGTCTATGCATCGGACACGGTCCTTCTGAAGGAGCTGATGTTGCTTCAGAGCATCAGCCCAGGCAGCGGAAGGATTCCTGATGTCGCTTTGGTAGAAGTGAATGTAGAAGGCCATTTCCTCCTGTCGTGCAAACGGAGGACACGAGCTTCGCTGCAAACACTGTACACAGACTCCAGCCTCCACCGCCCGCTTGAGCTGCACTTCGCGGAGTTGTTCAGCCGTGCGAGTCGTCCCAGTCCCAGACGTATCAGTCGTCGGATCCGTCTCGGGCAGCAGCTCACGCGAAGGCTTGGTCTCAAGCGGCGGCTCAGGCTTCAGACGGCCCAATTTCATCTTCCACTCGTCGCTGTACCTGGTCAGCAGCTCCAGGATGGGTCCAAACTCCTCCTGGCAGCTGATCATTTCTGGCTTGCAAAAGCCATGTCACTGTCACAACCACGGACCCGCCTTCTGCCCGGAAGTGACAGCAGTGCTGAAGAGCTCATCGTCATCGCCCCGGAGCATTCCTGCAATCCTTTTACTCAGACTGCAGTACGGCGGCTCGCTGAAGGCCGCGACGGATACCAAGCCGCCTTGCTGAGCCCACTCCTTCGGATTCAGACACCTCTGCAGAGACTTCTGAAAATCCATGGCCGTCTTCTTGTCAAGTGCATCGTCCGGGATGGGCAGATGGCTCAGCCGCTCCAGCACGACGAAGCGAAGATGCAGCATCCCTGTCGCTTGCATCGCCTGGTCCCTGTTCAAGTCACGCATGTGGGTGTTGGTCGACAGGGACACACCCAAATGGTCCTTCAGGCTGCTGTCCTCCCGCATCTCCTGGGCAGAACTTCCAAGAAGATCTGAGGTTCGACAGTGGCTGCTGAGGCAAGGACCTGACAGATGAGCGACATGACGAAACGCTGCTCCTCTTTGGACTTCAAGCTGTTGACCCTTGGTATCTGACGGCATGCAGTGTGTGTGTGTGTGCTGAGATTCTTGTCTCATAGGACGAGGTGCACGCGAGTGACGATGCTCCACTTGCCGAACCACGTGGTCGAATTATTCACATACTGGCACGCCTTCATCGACTCAGTCATGCCGGCCGCCTTCGTCTTGTCAAGCATAGTGGTGAGCTTTTGCACCTGGTCAGATGTCTTCACCTGTCGGGTTCAGGGCTTCGGTTTTAAGAGTTTCAGGCCAGGAATCCCGTGCCTTGTAGGCTTCGCCGTTCCAGCGGATGTTCTTCAACAACAAGAACACCTCCTCGTGAGTGGAGGCCTTGTGTTGTGCTGACAAGGCGGCCCGGATCCTGGCAAGAAGAAGCCAGTCACTACTACGGATCCTGGCAATGGGACAGTCACTACTAAACCCCGGCCGGGGTCCTCGTCAGACGCGAGGCGAGGTTGAACGGCATCGCATTGGAACACTCCATAGCCTTCTTGCCGATGTCCTCAGATGCCTGGATCAGACTGACCACGGTCCCTGCCTGGTCAGACGCCTTGCCACGCACCATGGAGATCACGATGCGGCTGCTCAGCGGCGGTACTTCTCGCAGAGGTCGCTGTCAGACGAAGCCGCCGCCTTGCCGAAGGCCCATACCAAGGCCGCAACCTTGGTATGGTCCTCAGGCGACAGCACGATCTCGCCTGACTTGGTCTCATCAGACGTCACCGTCGCCGACACGAAAAGGGAGGTCTGATCAGACCTCCCTTCGAACCAATACTCGGCCGCTTCAGACAGCACCTCAGGCGGTGGCACCTCCAGGGTCTCCACAGAAACGTCCTTCAGGCTCGCTGAGAATGTGGAGGCCTGTCAGACGAGACCGAACCGCCAATTGAGAAGTCAGTAACAATCTAAAGCCAGCCGGCCTCTTTCAGGCTCGAGCCCTGCCAGGCATCTGGAAGAATGGAGTGAGTGCCGACCTTCTCCGCCTTAGCCGGAAAGAGCTTCTTCTTCTTCAAAAAGTCCAGGGCCTCTTTCACGGCTTCACGCCCGGTCTCCATGGCAAAGTCCCCAGACTCCACCTCGGCAGCCTCAGCCGCCGTGGCCTCAGCCTTAGCTTTGGCAGTT
Organism: Symbiodinium sp. CCMP2592; assembly: GCA_905221615.1. Taxonomy (NCBI): domain Eukaryota; class Dinophyceae; order Suessiales; family Symbiodiniaceae; genus Symbiodinium; species Symbiodinium sp. CCMP2592. The sequence continues at coordinate 10,764 of CAJNDT010001524.1, forward strand.
GCCTTGGCCGCCTTCTTGGCCCCACTCGTCCGGCCAGTTTTGGGAGCCATGGCTTTCGCTAGAGCCGGGGCAGAGCGGCCCTCAAAGCCGCAATCTCTAGAGCCGGGGCAGAGCGGCACACTGCCGCCTCAACAAGCTCCCCGGTCTTCTCTGACTTCTCAAAGCCGCAATCTTGCGGGGAGGAGGTGGTCAACCCATCATGCCAAGCCGACTTCTGAAACGATTCAGCCGACAGTCCCGGCCTTCTGAAGAGATCGGCTGTTCGGAAATCCAGGGCCAACAGAGAACGTACCTCAGGCATGCAGGGCGATTGAGGCGAGGGTCAATCGTTCAACTTTTAACTGGCTGAAAGAAAGTTTGTGAGATAGTTGCACGCCAAACCAAGTGTGCAGGAATACGCCTCGGCCCGGGGCCGAGGTGTATTCTTGTACACCGCGACAAGATGACATCTATACCAGGTCATAATAACACAATACAAGGCCATCTGATGTACGCCGAGCCAAGTGTGCAGGAATACGCCTCGGCCCCGGGCCGAGGTGTATTTCTGTACGCTAGGCAGACCCGACGACTATCTCACAAACTTTTATTCGGCCAGTCGAAAGTTCTTAGGCAGCCACTCCTCGTGGACCCATCGCCATGACGTCCAGTCTCAGACCTGCAGAGGTCAATTCTCTGGGTCCAGTGGCCTTCCCCACTTGGGAGCGGTTGGCTTGCAGAAGCTTACTCAGTCTTTGCACCTCGGGTCTGACTCTAACGGCACGCTAACGGAACCACGGCAACCACACCCATGACGGAAAGATATGTCCGAAGCTTCTGCTGTTGGCCATTTTGTAAGGAGATAATGCTCCGGGAGCTACCACAGTTCGAAGGGCTACGAGATTGACAATTTTCTGATGTTTGTCCAAAACACTCTGCACGCTCTTGCTTGACATATCAGATGGATAATCACTGTTGCTTTGGAAATGCGAGCACGACTAGCATGGTCAGCCGTGAATATCGTGGTGTAATCCTCTACTGGCAAGTTAAAAATCCCCAACCGATTTGGACAACTTTGACAATATTGATAGGGTGACAGCGACATTATGATAATCATACACAACCTGCCCTGGGGTTACATGGCTTAAACTTCCCTTGACTTTTCAACCCGGGCACGTGGACCCTTTCCGCCTTCGGACGTCGAATCCCCGTGCTTGAAGCAGGACTTCTTGGCCTCAGCCGCAAACAAGTAGTGTCGTTCTGTCGGAACTCCAACGGGTATCTTGGCTCCAGGCCTTCTGCTGGACATGGGCCTGGGTGCGACTGGCACTCAGGCTGTGCAGCCGGCATTCCAAAATTGCACACACGAACACAAGTATTTTCTTCGGCTCCCTCATTCAATGTCAAAAACCGCAAGCTCGGAAGCTCCAGACTGATCTTGGGTGCTTCTGCCGTCTCAGATCAAACGCCGGCACAGCCTCACCTACTACTCAGCCGAATCATTCATGCTGGAGTTGTCGCTGTCAGGCTCGTCGTCCAACTCCGGGATGCAACCTTCAAATGTCCCACTCAGCCGAAAAGCCCGCTGTCATGGCCCAAGGCGCAACCAAGAAAGGTCGGTCGACGTCAAGGGGCGCACTTAAGGGGCGCACTTATAGAGCGCATTTTGGCTAAAAGGCGGAACCAATATATATCAATTTCGTTTGTTTCCGTTTCGACAGATGTTTTTTGGCGATCGACTCGTATATTTCCAGACTGCATGCAGGTAGTTCTGTTGTCAACTTCGTTTTTTTCCGTTTCGACAGATGTTTTTTGGCGATCGTCTCGGATTTCGACGGACTGGCATGCATGCACGTCAGTTTTTCTGCTGCTCGTGAGATGCACAGACGCGACGTACCGTAGAATTTCGGCTCGAATATAATCGTTTAAACAGCACGCATGAAGCAGCAGCCCGAAACCTGAAACGGTTTTTTTTTTACAGTGGCACTCATGACGGCATTCATGTCTTTTCGCAATGCACTCATGACGGCATTCATGTCTTTTCGCAATGCACTCATGACGGCTCTGGCCTCAGATGCGTTTTGTTATAATGCATGCATGGACCCGCTGCAGTTTCACCATGGTTTTGAATCTGTTAATGTCCACGACTGCTATATATAGCCATTTGGCGCCAGGTGCAGCTAGGACCAAAGCCTATAGTTAAAATGGATGGGACGGATCGGAGCCGCTCGCCCGCAGGATCGTGGGAATGGCGGTGGGCGTGGAAGAAGACAGGCGATGTTTGGTGGTGGAAGTGGTTCAAGGCTAGCAAAGAATGGCTAGAAGAGAAGGCCAAGACGAAGCAGAATGAAGACCAGCCTGCTGCTACATCCCCGGCATCATCGCCCCGAAAGCGCAAGAGATCCCGGACTCCATGAGCTAGATGGCTGTCATGAGCCAGGAGCATGCACATTAATTCGATTGCAATGCATTTTGCGGCTGGTGACGTACTGGCTGCCGGTTAAGAGGCCACCGGCTCCTGATCTTCAACTTAAGATCTCGAGGGCCGCCCTGGATCTATCGGATCATTTGTGCTCGCTAAAAATGCCTGCGAGTCCAAGTATTCTAGGCATTTTCACGACCCTGACCGATTTAATTCCAACATGCTGGTCCCAGGTGAGCGATGAAAAGAAGCTACACGAGACGCGAGGATACGGAAGGTGCTCCCCGCCCCCAGCACGCATGCATGCATGCAGGGTTTGGGATTTGAGGGATCGAGCTGCATGCATGTCGCACGCATGCATCCTGTGTGTTTTTTCGCAGAGTTTTTTGGCTCGTGCATATATTAGATAATATACTATATACGCATCCATGCAATTATAATATATATATATATATATATTTGATCCATCGAAGATGGCTGCCCGGCGAGTTTTTTTAAAGTCTCAGCGACAAGAGCGGAGTGAGTTTGTGTGCGGGAAACTGAAGATGCTCTTTGACGATGAGCACCTAGAGCTTGTGGGCAAAACAGGAGAAATGTTCCCACGCGGCTCTTTTCAGAAGCCTCACCTTCGTGCGGCTTTTCGTTTCACAGCAGAATGCAGTGGACGATTTTTCACGACCCGCCTTTGTAAACTCGTTGTTCGGAAGCTGCTGAATTTGCTGCAGATCGTTCCGATTCTGGCACCTGGGCAATCTTTCGCCAACTGGACCGATTGTCAGTCGAAACGACTGAAGTACATGGTTGCGAGGGCCAAGAGGAGCACAGCAGTGGACTTTGAATCGCCGCAGCCCGATGCAGCTCGTTTGCCTTCTGCAGCCATGGATTGCCTTGAGACGCAATTGTACGATCCGACTCCTGCTGCTTCGTTGCAAAAAATGTATTATATATATATATATGTAGTATGTCCATGCAGACACACAGTTTTTCACGCATCTATGTTCAGGAACGGACGAGCGACATGTGTCCCGAGGACGCTATTGCTTTCAAAGGAGCTGTGCCGAGTATGATCTTAAATTGCAGAGGACGAAGAATGGACCCCATTGCAGTGGCGACAGTCATTGATGGACTGCTTCATTTATAAACCGATCGGATCCAAGCATGCATGCACGCATGGTTTATAACTATACTTTGCACGCATGCATATTATAGGACCATTTGGGATGGACAGCAGAAGAAGCCGAAGAGTGGTTGGAGGCCTTCGAAGACAAAGGGGGCAGATTAATTTTTATAAGACATGCATGTGAGCGATGCTCAGGAGTGGCAGCCCCGTGGTTGGGATGCTGACGAAGTAGACACCTTGTTGAAGGTCTTCTGGCCGCAATGTAGGATGTTTGAGCATTAATAAGCATGAGGGCTATCTATTGAATATATGTGATGCTGAGGAGATGGACGATGAAACCGAGGATTGTGGGCAGTTCGTATTCTGGTAAGAATGCACATAGAAGCATGCCAGTGGTGGAGGAATTATTGCGACCAAAAAAGAAGGCCTGCCGAAAATTGGGTCGCTTCATGTTTTCTGTATAGGGCCTGTAGTATCGTCCTGGGCCAGGATCAAAAGTTGGCCAGCAGTCTGTCACAGCCCGAGGTCCAAAAAACTGTGTTTCTTAAGATTCTTTTGGGATCTTCCAAGGTACGAGGATGTGCCGAAGCCATCTTTGGAAACGAAGCCACGTGTCACCCCCATGGCTCAGAAGCAGCTCAAGTTGGCCAAGAAGCTGGAGGTTAGAGAATAGTGTACACGCATGGCACGCATGTCATTGGCAGCATTTAAAATGCATTCATGTATCACGCATGCACTCATGCATGCATATACAGGGACATTCATGTATCACGCACTCCTGCATGCATCCCACGCAAGCTAGCCATTCATTCCTGCAGGCCGAGAAAAATCGTGAGTGCTCAAAGAACAAGAAGACTCCCGCTGCTAAGAGCTCTGCAGCGAAGAAGCCCAAGCCGCCCTCGAAGGCTAAGCCGAGCAAGGCCCCGAGCAAGAAAGGCAAGGTTGAAAAGCCGACGAAGGGCCAAGAGAAGGCAAAAAGGGGTCAGAGTCACTACGGCCGAGCCTACGATGAGTATAAAGCCCGCTTTAGGCCCGGTGCTTGGAAGGTTTACAGTATAGATATATTGTAATTATATTCACTCGTCCCTTCTAAGGCACGAGTTCGCCTGCGACCCGATGGGCAAGGTCTTCAGGGACGAGTTGTCCAAGAGTTGGCTGCAAAGCCAGGAAAGGTACGATGTGGTTTCGAAGATGAGTGCCAGCGAGAGATCCAAGAGACGGCTGACTTTGTAAGTTTGCTACCTGGTAGCTGTTTCCTCAGTTGCAAAGCACGGGAACAATTCGTTGCAATTCGGTGCATGGGTTTGTGTTGCTTCTAAAACAGCACGCCCATAATTCGATCGTACTTCGTCTGCCCGCATGCAACAGGAGAGCAGAAAACATTCTAGTCTTAAGAATCAGACGCATGTCTCCACACATGCACATGCATGGATCGACATGCATGATGGTTTTTACCTTTTTCGCAGCCTTTGGTCCCGAATGCTGCTTTGGACGAGCTCGCAGCAGGATCGAACTGTGGAGGCAGCACCCTGAGAGATCGAGGTTTTTTTTTTGCATGCATGCACGCATGGGTTACCAGAATATGGTTATATATACTAGCATGCATCGAGGTACTTTGTAGGTTGGAAGTCAGGCACTCATGGGCTCACGCATGCATGCACGCATGGGTTAGGGTACGTAGCATGCATCGAGGTTTACACCTTGTTCGTTGGAAGTCAGGCACTCATGGGCTCATGCACACATGCACGCATGGGTTAAAGTAGCATTTTGTTGTAATTACCCTGGTGAGGTCGCTTTAACGAGAACCTTGTCGCCGACGATTTGTCGTTGCCTTGGCATCCTGATTCTTCGCAGATCGAGGTCTGTGCACGCATGCAAGTTTGACTCCTGAGTCAACTGCTGCTTTGGCTCTCCAGGTCATGTGCATTGAACCATGCAGTTGCAGGCATATCGTGGGATGTATACCATAGACCATAATTTGGCAGGGTTTGAGGCTTTATAGGGCTTTTTTTTGCGGGTCCGGTGCCATGGAGCCGCCGAAGGCAGGACACCAAAGCAAAGTTTGGGGAAAGCGGGTCATGCATGCATCTGGACCAGGCCGATGAAGAAGCCTCCGCGGGGAAGGCACGGGCACGCACAGGGAGAAAGCTTTTAAACTATCGTGCATGCATCGAGAGGAGGACCCCGCCTCGCCATCGGCAAACGTCGCAGCCTTAGCAGGCATTCATATTTGCTGATACATATATAGTGCTCCCCAAACTATATATTTGTTGACCTGAAGACATTAAGGACACTTTGGGTTTCACCGTGGTTTCTTCTCCACCTCCGGTCCTGACCTCCAGCTGTATATGCACACTAGAATCCTGACAGCACTGAAACTAAGGAGCAGCCTGCAAAGAATGATCCGGTCGTCGAGGCCAGTTTGCGACCCTCTGCCCCCCGCCTGACAGCACTGAAATTAAGGAGGAGCCTGCAAAGGATGATCCGGTCGTCGAGGCCAGTTTGCGACCCTCTGCCCCCCGCCTGCCCACATGCATGATCACTCATGTTGCACACATATATAAGCAACGGCATGCATGTGCCCACATGCATGATCACTCATGTTGCACACATACATGACGGCATGCATGTGCCCACATGCATGATCACTCATGTTGCACACACTAAACCCTAAGCCCTAAACTCTAAACCCTAAGCCCTATAATACGCCCTCAAGCCTTATATAAGCAATAACTGCATGCATGTATGATGATGATGATGATTTTAAACAGCTTGCATGGCAGGATCAACAGGCGGTGATGCGACGACACATTGAGTATTTGGAGACCTTGAAAGTCACAGCATCCAGCCGAAGAAGAGCTTTTATAGCAGAGGCCTATTCGCTTCCTGAGTAATTACCTAAATATAGCAAGAAAATTAGAAATAAAACTGGTCAGTTCTAGCAGGCCGCAAAGAAAGCAGAAGAGACCGAAGAGGTGGAAGAGATAGATCCGGAGCAGGCCGCCACCAGCATTGCAACGGCAGCCATATAATCTTGCATGGACTCTGAGGTTGTCTACTTCCCAGAGCCAAAGAAGATGCCCAAGGCTGCAGGGCCGAAGCCTCCTGCAAAACCTGCTGCTGCTCCGCCGAAGAAGAGACGAAGCAGAGAGGAGGTCCGACCGAGAAATTTGTGTGCCACACACGCACACAGATCTTGCCAGGCCGAAAACATTCTCTTCAGGATGAAATGTAAGGCCAAGGGACCCCAGGCGGAGGCAAGCACGCATGCATGATCAGGATCACTCATGTTTCATGTCACGCATGTGCATACAAGATTCTTACAAGTCACGCATGCATGCATGGCATGTCACGCATGTGTAAGTCACGCATGCATGCATGCCATGTCACGCATGTGCATACAAGTGCACGCATGCATGCATGCCAGCTCATCGACATGATGGCCCACGACCGTGCCAACATTCCGGTTCCGTGCTGAGCTGTTGTATATATATTAAACCCTAAAGCCGGCCTATATAACCGAGGTGCCCGCTTCACCGCCGCCGCTGGCACCAGCGATGTGTAAATCACCTTCAGCAGAGGCCATGCATGCATGTTGTCGCACACATGAGAACATTCATCGCTCGAATGATTAGGTTCCCAAAGCCGCCGAGTCTCAGGCTTCGTGAATTATAAACGCAGACTGCAAGCACGGTAGTTCTCGTATGTTGCAGGGCACAAAGAACCCGGCGGCCGAGTCCACAGATCAGGAGGCCTATATAGAGATCGTAAAATATTATGATAAGCACGCCAGTTTTCAGTTTTCGTGTTGTTGCAGGCCAAGAAGCAGAAAGTTGCCGGCGAGACAAAAAAGGAGGCCAACTACAGACCAACACGGAGTTCAAGCACGCATGTTCATTGCTGCAGGAGAAAGCCGCCGAGGTTCATGAGGCCAGATTAAAAGAGAGAGAGAGAGAGAGAGAGAGAGAGAGAGAGAGAGAGAGAGAGAGAGAGAGAGAGAGAGAGAGAGAGAGAGAGAGAGAGAGAGAGAGAGAGAGAGAGAGAGAGAGAGAGAGAGAGAGAGAGAGAGAGAGAGAGAGAGAGAGAGAGAGAGAGACGGATATAAGCATGCCAGTTCTCGTCTTGTACAGGAGCAGAAGATTAAGGAGAAAGGCAAAGGTGCCGAGTCGTCCCACGGTGATGAGGCCTCGAGGGTCTACGGTTAAAATTTATAGGGTTTAGGGTTTATAGGGGGCCCCGAGGGTCTAGGGTTTGTAGGGTTTAAGGTTTAGATCGAGTTTAGAGGGTGTATAGGGTATAATTTATAAGGGGGTTGAAAGTTCAAGCACGCCAATTGTGCAGGACAAGGAAAGCCCCGCTGCTGGGTCGTCCCGCGATCATGAGGACCGATAGCGAGAGAGATCGAGAGGGAGATCGAGTCGAGAGAGAGAGAGAGAGAGCACACGGTCGATCGGGCAGGTGAAGAAATCTGCTGAAAAGCAGGACGCGGCCGGGGCCTCCGATCGCTCGAAGATACATGTCCCCTGCACGACATGATTCGTTAGGAGAAGATCGATCCAGGGCCGCCGAAGGACAGGGCAAAGAGCGAGAGACACAGAGAGAGAGAGAGAGAGAGAGAGAGCGAGAGAGAGAGAGAGAGAGAGAGAGAGAGGGAGAACATACACGCATGCACGCATGGGAGGGACATCGTGCACGCACGGGGGGAAAGGACACGCATGCACGCATGGAGGGTACCGAGCGAGAGACAGAGAGGGAGAGATGGGAGAGAGAGAGAGAGAAAAAAAAAGATCGAGAGAGAGAGTGAGAGAACACACGCATGCATGCATGCATGCATCATGCATGGGAGGGTCGAGTGCACGCATGCATGCATGGAGCCGCCGATTCAGGAGCCGCTCACAGCTGCAGACGTTCAGGCCCTCTCATCGGCGGCCCAGCAGCTGTTCGAATTGCTGAATTCGGGGCCAAAGACGGATCCGACACCGATCCCAAAGCAGCCGGATCCGATCCCAAAGCAGCCGCTGAACCCGAAGCGGCCACCTGCACCCTTGGCCAAAGTGCAGACGGGGAAGGGGGTGAGATGGGTGGTGGCCCCTCCCAAATGGGAGGGGCCACCCGTGAAGACGCGGTGGCCTAACCCACCGCCACCGCCGCAGCGGTGATCCGGGTTTTTGTGAAAATCGTGCGATTGCAAGCATGATGCAAGCATGCATGCCACTGCCACGTAACATGCTTGATCCTGTGCATCTAAGGTCGAAGCCTCGAATCTCCTCGCCATGGCGGAGACCTTACACGCATAGTGCATGCATGGATCCAGCACGCATGCATATACCACTCATGAAAGCATTCCTGGCACTCATGGTCAAACATGCATGCATGCATGTAGCACTCATAAAAGCATTCCTGGCACTCATGGTCAAGCATGCATGCATCATACTACTATCTAGCTATATATCGAATATATCTATATTCTGGCATCCACCGTGTGCCGCGAGCTGCCCCTGAAATTCCGCGAAATCGCAAGTTGCTGCCTTATATATATAAGGGCTTTGGAAGTCCAAGAAAGTCCGTGAAATTGCTGCTTGGCCACCAACCGCCCAACCCAAGTCGAGCCCCCAAACCCCCAACCCACCCCGAACCCACAACCGCCCCCCCTGTCCCCCCCACATCCCCGCGAAATTGCTGCTTACCGCGAACCCTCCAACCCAACCCCCCGATTCAACCCAAATCCCCAAAACTTTACACTGCACCGAACCTAAACCAAAAACCAGTCCTGACCCCTCCCCTCAACGGCCAACGCGAAGCCTCCAACCCAACTCCCCGATTCAACCCAAATCCCCAAAACTTTACACTGCACCCAACCTAAACCAAAAACCAGTCCTCCCCCCTCAACGGCCAACCCCCTTGAACCCTAAGAATAGGTCTTTTACGAGAACTGCCGGTGCGACGGCGGCCAAGGCCGGCTCGGAACCCCAGCTCGAAACCTGAAACCCTGCAGTGTGGATTAAATCCTTAGAAGTGCATGCTTGCTGCTTTTCGAGTTTTGGCGGCTCGAGTTATAAGCATTCGCGGCCATGGAGGGCTTTATGAGACAGAACGACTTCCAAATCACGGCAGAGCTTGAAGAGCTGTCATGGGAGGAGAAGAATCGTCTTCTACGACTTCTCTGCAACATGCTTCATCCTTCGGTGCCATTACTCCCTCCTGGAGGTCGGGTACATCGGCCTGCTTGCAGACGAGAGTGCCCAACGTGCGGTGAGGTTTGTGGTCGTCGCTACGAGCATGTGTCTCACGAATGCTGCAAATGCCAGGGATATAGAGTTCATGTGCAGCAGCGGCAATCCCACGAGTAGTAGAACCGGCACAGCTGCATTCGAGACGGCTGATGAGTGAAAACAATTGCATATAAATGAGAAGCTTGAACACCCATGCTTGCTGCAGCCATCGCTCGGTGTCCAGTTTGCCAGGCCCCTGGTCGGTCGGTTTGCTAGGCCCCCAGGCTGCACGAATGCAGTGTGCCTGCATGCATGCCTATCATGCATGATCCTCTGCATGCATGGAAGCATTCATGGCACTCGATGATTGGAGGCCCTTTCGGCTCGCAGCGGACCATATGCAGATATGGGGAAGCAAGTTCGGAAACAGCCCAAAGACGTCCGACTACTGGGAGTCCATGGCAGAAGTGGCCCGAGGGCCACGTACACGCTCCTACTGGGACCAGTTTCGGACATGCTCCGAGCGGAAACAATCAAGATGAAAGACATCCGTGGACTTCTTTGTGGCCCGGAGTCAGGGCTCGTTTTCGACACGGCTGCTGCTGCTGCCTCGTCTTCCAGGAGTTCTGGTTCTCCAGTGAAAGCATTACAAGACCTGCCACCTGGGTGTGCTGAAGCAGGAGCCTGATCGCCCGGCCCTATTAATTTGATGCCTCCATATATTCCATCGTGGAGGTTAAACATATAATTGGCAGATAGCCGCTGCAAAGAACTATTATTCGCAGTTGCAACCGAGTGCCGCCTGTCAGGTATATATTAAGACCTTTAAAACCTAATCCCCTATATCACCGGGCCCATCTAATCCTGGCACGACAATCTGTTTCACAGCTGTCGATCGCCGCAAATATATTGCACGCAAAAGCCAGTCGATCTGCATGCATGCATGCATGTGTTAATAGATCGCCCAAAACCCATATACGTGAAATTGCAGCTCGGCCTTATCTAGGCCGCGAATTTCCGTGAAATTGCAGCCCGGCTTATAGAAGCTAGCACTTGTAAGGGCCGCGAAATTCCGTGAAATTACAACTCGGCCCGTTGCAGCTCCGCACGTACAGGGCCGCGAAATTCCGCGAAATTCCGTGAAATTGCAGCTCGGCTACAGGCCGCGAATTTCCGTGAAATTGCAGCTCGGCCCGTGAAATTCCGTGAAATTGCAGCTCGGCTTATAAGCTCGCACTTATACGGGCCGCGAAATTCCGTGAAATTACAACTCGGCCTATATATTGCAGCTCCGCACGTACAGGGCCGCGAAATTCCGCGAAATTCCGTGAAATTGCAGCTCGGCTACATAGGCCGTGAAATTCCGTGAAATTGCAGCTCGGCTTATACTTATAAGGGCCGCGAAATTCCGTGAAATTGCAAATCGGCCTATATATATATATATATATTGCAGCTCCGCACGTACAGGGCCGCGAAATTCCGTGAAATTGCAGCTCGGCTATATTATAAGGGCCGCGAAATTCCGTGAAATTGCACATCGGCAGCCTTTTGGGCGTGAAATTGCGTGAAATTCATGTGGCCGGCAAGTGCAACCCTGAAAATCACTGGGTTTTTCGAGATCGTCCAAAACCAGTGGGCGTGAAATTGCGTGAAATTGCGTGAAATTCACTACATAGAGCGCTCTATACGACCGACTGGGCGTGAAATTGCGTGAAGTTCAAAAACCTACATTTTCGTGATTTTTTTCCAAATATACCTCAAAAGTCCTGGGTGTGATCTTGCCACGTTCATGTTTGCTCTGAGGCCGGGCCGACCTCATGCAAGAATGTCCATGACAGACACAGAAGACCCTGCTCTGAAGCAGAAAATGAAGGAGTGCACCACTTATGCTGCAATCCTGTCGGACTAGAAGCATTCACCCGCCACAATCCGATGCAGCTTGCAGGCTCCAGTCGCGACTACATGCATGATCGTGCATGCAAAAAATACCTGGACAGGTCATCTCATGCATGTATATAGCATATATATATATATAGTGTATCTAGATCGCACAGCCTAGCAAGCATGAAGGGCAAAAGCCCTGCGGCGATGGCAGCCTTGCTTCAAGCAGCTAAGGGCAAGGGCAAAGGCCGAATTATTTGTATATTAATAATGTACTATATCTATTCAACCTATGCTGGGGGCCCTGCCTGCAGGCGCCGACAAGAACCAGCAGAATATGCTGGCTTTGGCACCCGGCCTGCACGTACATGCAAGACTGCATGCATGCATTATGTCTATACATATATATTACCCTTAAACCCCAAACCCTAGACCCTTATAAACCCTACACACTAAAGACTGCATGCATGCATGCATGCATTATCTATCTATATATATATATATAGATATATTACCCTTAAAACCCAAACCCTAGACCCTTATAAACCCTACACACTAAAGACTGCATGCATGCATGCATGCATTATGCATATATATATATATATATATATATATTACCCTTAAACCCCAAACCCTATAGACCCTTATAAACCCTACACCCTAAAGACTGCATGCATGCATGCATGCATTATGCATATATATATATATATATATATATTAACTTAAACCCCAAACCCTAGACCCTTATGGGTAATATACATACATATATATATATATATATATATATACAATGCATGCATACATGCATGCATGACTGCATTCACAAAGCACACTCATGCTGGTACATGCATGTGCATTCACAACGCACACTCACATGCTGTATACATGCATGCACATGCATGCTCATGCACACCGATCATGCATGTAGCCACAGTGCATGCATGTCCAGCACGGCCGATCCAAGGAAGGTGACAACACCAGAAGAGCCTTGTTCCCTGCCCCCGACGACTTTGAGAACCCTAGGCGACGAAAGACCGGGAAACAGCAGCTGTGCTTGGAGGACCAAGTCGAGCAGCCCCGTAAGAAACGAGCGAAGACCAAAGCAGAAGAGGAGGAAACCAGCTCGCCTAAGGAAGCCAAAGTGACGAGTGAGAAGAAGAAGAAGCTTAGGAAGCCAGCCCTCGAAGAGGAAGCCGCCCCCAAGTGTAAGAAACCCAAGGGCACGAAGGCAGCAAAGGAAGAGGACGAAGAAGAGGAGGAACAGGAGGAGGAAGAGGAACGCCCGCCTAACAAAGCAAAGGGACAGGCTAAGAGCAAGCCCAGGAAGGGAGCCACCGAAGAGGAACAAGTGGAAGACGAAGTCCCCGCCAAGTCTACGAAAGCCAAGGGCACGAAGGCACCAAAGGCAGAGGACGAAGAAGAGGAGGAACAGGAGGAGGAAGAGGAAGCCCCGCCTAAGAAAGCAAAGGACAAGAGCAAACCCAGGAAGGGAGCCCCGGAAGAGGAGCAAAAGGAAAAGGACGAGGAAGCCCCCGCCAAGTCCAAGAAACCCAAGAAGGCAGAAAAGAAAGAGGAAGAGGAGGAACAGGAGGAGGAAAGCCTGCCTAAGAAAACAAAGGGAAAGCCCAGGAAGGGAGCCCCCTCAGAGGAGCAAGACAACGCACCGGAGGAAGAGGAGGAGGGAAAGGAAGCCCTGCTTAAGAAAGGAAAGGGGAAGGGAAAGAGCAAGACGAAGGCAACAGCTCCACAAGAAAAGCAAGGAAAGGGGAAGGGAAAGAGCAAGAAGGTGACAGACCCGGAAGAGGAGCAAGAGGAAGAGGAGGAGGAAGTCCCGCCTAAGAAAGAAAAGGGGAAGGGAAAGGGAAGGGGAAAGAACAAGAAGCCAGCCCCCGCACAGGACGAAGAGCCAGAGGAGGAAAAGGGCGAGGAAGCCCCGCCAAAGAAAGGAAAGGGAAGGGGAAGAGGAAGGGGAAGGGGGAGGAACAACAAGCCACCCCCCGCACAGGAGGAAGACGAAAACGAGGAAGAGGAGGAGGAAGACCCGCCTACGTCCAAGAAAGCCAAGAGCAAGAAGACAAGAAAGCAAGAGGAAGAGGAGGAACCGGAGGAGGAAGAGGAAAGCCCACCCAGGAAGGCAAAGGGAAAGCCGAAGAGCAAAGAGGCAGGCAGGAAAGAGGAAGAGGAAGAGGAAGAGGAGGAAGTGGACAACCCGCCTCAGAAGACAAAGCCGAAGAGCAAGGCCACGAAGGCAGTTCCCCAAGAGGAGGAGGAAGAGGAACCCGAGAAGGGCAAGAGGTCCGCAGGTGACGAGTACAAGACGCCGCCGTCGAAAGTCAGGAAGCTCGGAAGTGGTCTGGACAGCAGCAGGCAGTTTGAACCTAAGTAGCCTCTATAGATCGTGTGAACTCATATTCGCCAGGCCGACACGGCAGATGAGCACAACGTCGCTTGCAAGTACCAAGAGTAAAGACAGTGTTGCTTGGCTCTTCATGCATGCTTTAGGTTTCACACATGATTTCAAGAAATTGAATAGACATGCATGCTTTAGGACTCACACATGGTTTCAATAATATGAATAGACATGCATGCATATATAGGATTAAGTCAGGCCACAAGCTCCACCGGCCTCTCCACGGTGGGTCCCGACGGCAAGCTGCGACGTGCGGCCTGTCACGCATGGTATACCGTTTAGTTATAATGCAACCCACGCTCCCGTAATCATGCCCTATTCCTATTATGCAACCAGGCTCCCCTAAAATCATGCATGCAGTAGAGCTACTCCCTTTAGTCCCTCATCACGCATATATTCCCCCAATCATGCATGCTCATGCATAGGTGAAGGACATCACGCCGGAGACGCGACTCCTCCTGGAGTCGATGTCTGATGGGTCGAGTATACCGGCCCAAGAGCGGCGGATGCTGTACCGGGCTCTGGACAGGAAGATGGAAGAGCGAGAAACTCCTGCTGCCCTGGTGGAAAAGTTCAAAGCCTGTCGTGGCAACCACCGCAAGAGGTTCGAGCTGCTAAAGTCGTTCATCCTTGACCCGTCTATGCCGCATGTCTGCATGCTTAAACCATAAATCCCCTCACACATGTGCTGCTATAAGTCGTTCATCAAGCATGGACCCCTCGATGCATGCATGTCTGCATGCATCGATATATAGCTAAACCAACTCCCCTCCCTATACCTTCGTTAAGGAGCTCCGTGCACATCGAAGTCGCCTACGAGGAAGCGGCAAAGAACAAGCAGTTCAACAAGTCGGCGGAGCTCCCCCTGTACGAGCTCGAGCGGCTCTACAGCGGCACCGAAAGTGGGCGGCAGTTCTTGGAAGACTTGAAGACCCAGAAGGGAAAGCCTCACCCGGACCCCCGCCACCGGAAAAACCCTCTCTACACCCTGTACAAAGTCTACTTAGGAAGCGAAACCAAGAGCCACGGCCTTATATACATGCTCATGCACTCATGCTCATGCACTCATGCACATGCATATAATGTTCTTTAACGCATGCATGCACGACGCTTAGGCGGATCGGAGAGGAAGTCCAGCCAGACACTCAGGGCAAGGGCGGAACTGGACCCCGAAAACGAGGAAAGCACGGCTGCCGCCGTCGCCTACGGAAAAGGCCTTCTCTCTGGCTCGAGCAGCTCTAAGAAGAAGAAGAAGGCTAAGAAGAGCAGCGACTGCAGCTCCGATGATCCGGAGCCCAGCAAAAGAGAGAAGGCTGCAGGTGCGGAAGGCGAAGAGCCGACTTCGGACGAGAAGCTCTTGAAGAAAGAGGTGGCCAGGCTGCTTGACTGTGATATGACGGAAAAAAAGCCCTAAAATCCACGGCCCAAACCCCTTAAAGCATTATATCCCTAATTACATTGAAGCTTTTTTGGGGGCAAACCAATCTGTGTTGTACCAATCCAAAATCCATTTAGCTTCTTATATAATAATATAGTATAATGGCCCCAAAAACCCTATTCTAATTATTAAGGCCCATATATTAACTTTTGTCAACCCCTTACGGCTAATTCATCTTCCCTTTTCACACCCTATACGCACGCATGTATGATGGGCCCGAAAACCTTATAATTGTTAAGGCCCTTACATTGACCTGTAAACCCCTCACGGCTAGACAAATCCTTTTTCCTATACCGAAACCCTACGCACGCATTTATTAAGGCCCCTATATATATTAACAGTTTTAAACCCCTAAGGGCTATTCCATCAACCCTTTATGTATATAAGCCTACAAATCCGAAACCCTACGCATGCATGCATGCATGGGAGGGTCGAGTGCACGCATGCATGCATGGAACCGCCGATTGAGGAGCCGCTGTCGCCTCCCCCACCGCCCCCTAAACCAATCCTAAACCCTATGCATGCATGCTATAATCCCACTCATGATTCCAATCCGAAACCCTACGCATGCATGCTAGGGCACTCATGATTCCACGCATGCATGAACATGCATATAAAGGTTGAACAGGCTGCAGAAGAAAGCACGAGAGACTTCCGCTGGCCTTGCCGGAGTGCCGAACTTCGAGGTCCGCGGCTTTGTTGCATATCATGTTAGGGCCTGCAATGCAGTCAATGCAATGCATTCCTGCACATGCTTGACCTATAGAAGTTTTGCTCGAGCATACTATATCCCACCGCCATGGCATCCACCAAGAAGATTGAAGACAATGACAAAGAGGAGGTGGATGACCTTGCAAAGCAGCTGCTCAAGCTCCAAGTGGGTGGGACGCCGGAACGGAGTGAGGCTGAGCAGTTAAAAGAGCTAGGCAATCTCCTGAACCGCCCGGTGCGAGAGCTGGCCGGCTGGTGGTCACTGTGCAAACAGACGGGCTACTGTTTGCACTGCTCGAGGTGTTACATTATTGAGTTCCTTTCTTTAAAGGAAATCGCCAAATTTGATTCCTTGTGGCATGATGATTTTGAATGCCGCTGCGAGATGGATAATTAGCTGCACATACATGCACGGGATCCAATTATAAGCTGTGCAGGGAAAAAAGTTGCTGTGAGCGGGTGCAGTGTGAGTGTGAGCAGTGCGGATGCCTGCGAGGGGCGACTCCTGGTGTCTTATAAAGCTCGATCTTTGCAGGAGCAGCATGAGTTCATCAAAAAGTGGTTCAACTGGCTATCTGATTTCACGCGAAGGCCACGGCATGCATCATTTGTGCGGCCTACTTGAGTCCATATGGAACACAGGTTGGAAACAGATGAAAGCAATGGCAAGACCGCACGCTTCTTGCTGGACAAGGTCGAAAAGAACGCGAGCAAGTTTCAGGCACTTCCTAAATTAGGAAAGATCGGCACCTGATTCTTGACATGAATGAGGTTATGGACGATGCTATCAACAATGCAGCTGCTGTCGTCAGGAGTCACAAGAACCGTCACGTGCTGGAATGTTTTTTGCTTGAGTGTCTGGGTTTCCCAATCCGGTTTGACATGCATGTGCCTTGAGGGTCTATATAGTTTCTAGGAGCATGCATGTATATATCTACCAAAAATATATTTGCTGAGGGTTCGATCGGATTAAGGTGAGAAGAAGAAGCAAGAAGCTGCCTCCGCCTAGGGTACCACGCCAGAGTACTGAAGGGTGCAATAGCTGCATGCATTTTGAAAATAAACCGAAGTAAAGTAAGTCGCCTCGGCATGCACATGCACTCTAGGATCTGGCCCGGGTTTTCACAAAGCATTGCTCGTGGCTCATGAAACTGAGTTCCCGGCGAATGCATTTCGTTCCGTATAGTTCTGCACCGACAGCCTGTGTTAGGCTACGCGATCACAGGCTCCGAGTGGCTCACGATTGAAAAAGCTCCGAGAACTGCCAGTGCCTTCATGCATGCATTTTGAGGTTGAGGGTTTAGGTTATATATGGTTCAGGGTTTAGGGGTCAAGGTGTAGGGATTATAAGTTTGTGACATGAAGATGATCATGTAAGTAGTTTCTCCCGTTGCAGACGAAAGCCTCGGATAAGTGGTCATTGTGCCAAAATGCTATCGTGCCTGCAAGTTTCAAGCCAGGTCGCCAGCATGCATGAAGTATTATGCTATTGCTATACCCACGCAGGTCACGCCTTGGCATCTACGCGGCACGGCACCGCGATCTCCAAGCTCGTGACAGACTTCCTGGACATGCTCATGAAGGGCGAGGTGTCGAAAATCATGCATGCTTTCTAAAGCTAAACCCCTCAACCCTCGATCATGCATGTTGAAAAGAACCCAGATCCCTCGATCATGCATGCCTTAAACTCTTAAACCCTCAACTTGCAACCCTCATGCATGAAGCATACATGTTAAACTCTTAAACCCTCAACTTTCAACCCTCATGCATGAAGCATACATACACGCATGCATGCTTCGAAACCAATCAACCGAAACTATATATATGAAATTCCCTCGACCCGCATGCATGCCTCGCCTGCATCATCGCAGTCGGAGCGCCGAAAGCCTGAACCCTAAAACCCAAACCCTATAACCCTAGAACCTTAAACCCTATATATATATTATAATCCTGAACCATAACATGCATGATCGAGGCAAGCATGACGCGGCTGGCTAAGAGCCTTCAGACCCTGAGCGAACTGCCTCGGTTCTTGGTGCCCCGGCGGGTGCTGCAGCTGGCTGATGCTTTCCACAATTCCCATGGATGGGGTCTGGAGCGGACCTTCAACCGCTGGTGCCTTAAGCTGCCTGCACGGGCATGCCTTCCGGAACCATACGAGTGCATGGATGCAGATCAACATTTTTATTATGTTCATGATACATGTGCTGATGCTTTCATGCATGGATCGAAGCATTCATTTCGCATCTGCAGGTTCCAGGTGCCGAGGGTCCGGGTGACATAGATGCATTGGCAATCTTGTGTTTTAAATTATAATCCTGCACGCATTGAATTTGCACGCATGCTTGAAAATTAGCATGCACGAACTGCAGGTGGGGAATGAGGAAGCAAAGCACAATGTCACCATCGGTGTGCTTCTTCCTCACGAAGTCTTCGCTCGCATGCACGACTTCGGAGGGCATCTGTTCAGCGACTTCTTGACCGGAACTCCAGAGGTTGGATCTTGAAACTTAAACACGCATGCAATTGGCCAGCCTCGTAGCATATTACATGCTACAGGATCTCGAGAAATTCTGGCAGCAGAATGCCGACCTTTCGGACGAAATTGCTGGAGCATGGGGCCCGCAGGCAAAGTTGTGGCCGCAGATTATATGTCTTAAACTCGTATACCTGATAATTCAAAAAGGTCTCCTTCCGTAAGATCATGCCCTGGCGACTCTACGGCGACGGTGCCGAAGCCTGGAGCTGGAAGCCAAGAGCACTACACCGTCCTGCAAATATACTTAGATATATATCTAATACAAATTTATGTGTGTGTGTATATATACCTCAGGCAATGGCAGCTTCGAGCTCATGAGTCTTGTCTCCGTCTGCACCAACAAGACGAGTACATTGGACACTCGCATTCCGTGCCATGGATTATATGCTTTGAAATCAATATGTGCATATGCATATACTGCTGCTTGCAAGGATATGTATCCGCAATGCCACTAGCACAAGCGAGGCCGATCGTTTTTGCATGATCCATGGATCCATCCACAACGCTCTGTGCCAGGAGGTGCGAGACCAGATCCTGGAGATCATTGCATGGTCTTTCCGCTGCCTGGGTGGCACGCACGCATGCTAGTACACGCATCATATATCCCTCATGCCGTGCACGAAATAGCATGTCATGCATGCATGTATACAGGTCGTGGCCGCTGGCCTCGACGAGACCCTTTCGGTCAAGAGTGGCCAAAAGGATATCGGAGAGACAAAGTTGGCCAGCCTTTGGCCGGAGAGTGGCGAGCTGTGATGGCTGGGCTTCAAGGCGACCAAGACTGGTTTCATAAGATATTTCGATTCCAACGAGACTGGCCACGCAAGAGACATGTGTGTTTTTTTTTACACATATATACATATATACTGACATATACCTCGCCCTTGTTTTTGTTGCTCAGGATCTTGGCACAGCACAAGGAAGGAGTGTTGCCAGTACTGTGCGGCAACGCAGATCGTGGAGCCCGGTGGGAGCCACGACATGCTGTACACTGAGTTTGGTCGAAATGCCCGCCATCGTCGCACGCATCTCGCAGCATTATATATGTGTATACACACGCACGATTGCCAAGTAGCACATGTTGATTGTCCAGGATCCTGCAGACACGGGCAGATTGGGAAGCTGTCCACTGTGCAACATGCATCACGCAATTGGTAGGATTTTCACCCAAGCGAGTCTTGCTTTGCAATTATTGTATGACTATAAATTCGAGCCTGTGAGTTTTTAGGTATGTTTCAGCCATGGATCCTTGACATACTTCGATCTTGCAGGAGTTTACCCAGATATTCTGCACATTCTGGACTTGCAAATATCTGTGGATTGTATTACTTCGGCCTTGCTGGACTTTTCCGACGCTGGCAAAGCACCAGGTCGTTCGCGAGATGCTAGACTGCGGGCAATTGGCTATGAGTACGCAGACTGGTGTCGGCAGGAAGGCACTCAAGCACGCATTTATTATGATTATAATATATATATATATATATATATATATAGCTGGTAGCATGCATGTGTTCGCTAGATGGATATTCAGCCTGAGGAGTGCAGGATCGTGCCAATCCCAAGCTGTTCCTGTCAAAGACCTTGGGAGAAAGCAAGGATTATCCTCACGTTTCGCAGAAATATCTCAAGGCAGCTGCTTCTCGATACATGGTTTACTTTATGTACGACTTCTCGAGAAAAAAGGAGGATGAGGTTCGTGCCAGCCTTTTCGGAGCATTGAGCACCATGCTGACAGTGTTTGCTGAACACCCGTGTCCGGGCTAATCGTCTTTTTTTAATCATGCATGTGTTTGAAAGTTATAAACGGTCAAGGGTCCAAGGATGCATGCACGTTAAGACGTTCAGGCGCTACTGGGACCACGATGCCGAGGATTGCGATGGCCACCCAGAGATCGTCCTTGAGCGGGCATATATGCAGTACAGATCCGTGTACGATGCCCTGGCCCGCGAAGCAATCGAGCAAGGGGTGTACAGGTATAACCTGCGACCCAAAATGCACCAACTGGAACACGTGCAGCCTAGGTTCGAGAACATCAGATTTTTTGTTGTTTGACTTGCACGCATATATGCACCGGTGGCATGCAAGATCTTCATGCATGCATGCATGTCCGAATCCAAGGATCTTGGATTGGGTTCCTGAGGCCGGGAATCCCCGGTACTACAGTTGTTTCCTCGACGAGGATCTCATCGGCAAGGTCAAGCAATTCGCCTTCACATGCATGCACATGCATACATGCAATTCGCACACAAGATTTCACGCATGATTTCACGCATATTCGCACACAAGATTTCACGCATGATTTCACGATCTGAGGCGGATCGTCGAGCACTCGCATCCTCGCACCATGAGCTTGCGGGCCTTGCAGCATTACTGCCTGCTAGCCGCCCTCCGTTGGGTCGGAACCGACATGTCGTGACTGCTGCGAGGAAAAGTCTGCAGCCGACGTACTGCTCTGTGAGTGTCGCATACATATTTGCACGCATGTTCGCGGTTGGTCGTATATCGGGCGGAATTTTTGCATCTCGCGAGTCGCTTTATCTGAAATTTCTAAGCCTGCTTGTCTTCAAATCCAGTTTTTCGTGTTTACTGTCAAAACAAATCCAACCGACTTTATCTTTATTCGGTTTTCGTCACGTATTTCAACCAACTCGAAAAATCTGTTTATATATCGTCCAAAACCGAAAAATGCTCTATACGGTCGTTTGACGCAAAGAGCGCTTTATGATGTCGACCGGCCTTTCTTGGTTGGGCCGCCGCGACAGGCTGACCTTTCCACAGACCGTTATACTGATTCGGTCAGGCCCGGGCGCTTTGCGCAGTTTTTGCCGTCGGCATTGATGCTCGACATCGAGGAGGGACGGCAGGGCCCCCGAGCACGGCCTACAGGAGCTTACAGAGGCTTTGCGCAGCTCAGCTTGCAGTTCCTGAGCAGTGAGACGCTGACCATCTTCCTGTTGTTGGAACTGCCGGAGCAAGTCAGCGTCGATGTCATGACCTCCGGCAGCAAAGACCTTGCGGCGCTCGGCCGCGCGCTTTGAGGCCCAACGCAGCCGGTGAGTGGCTTCCATGGCTCGCCCGGTGTCAAGCCAGAAGTCGGTGGCACTCTGTGTGAGCTGTTGGAAGTGGGCAGCCTTGTCACGCCTGGCGAGCCAGTGCGCATGCTCCTTCATCCGGAGAACCGCCAGCCAAGTGCGGGCGTATGCGCGGTGACCATTGCGCACACACTGTCGAACATGACCCCGAGGGCGATCCGGCGTGCTCCAGATCCGGAAGGCCAAGTGCAGCAGATTACGACTACACACTCGTGCGTGGGATCGGAGCTGCCTGCGTCGCTCCTTGAGGGCAGTGAGGACCTCGAGAGCTTCATCAGAGATGTACGGCTGCCGCGGTACAACTCGGTCAGGGCGCTGCTCAGCCTTGGCAAACCGGTGGAACCTTTTGGTAAGAGCTGACGTGGCTCTCTCGGGATCCCCAGGGTACGAGAAGCTTTCCCACACACGACTAGCGATTGCAGTAGCAACGGAGTCAGGGGGGATAGGGCGACGCCTTCGGTCCTGTGCATTTGCCGCCGTTTCTGCGCAGATTTGAAGGCTGCAGGAGATCGGGACGTGATCAAGAGTGCTGTTGATGATATCAAATTCCGAAAGGCATTGCGAGGATGTCGCACGGATACCACCAGCAGAAAACAAAATATGATCATGGCGCCGGCATTTGCCGGAAGAGTGCTGCCATGTCCAGGTTTGCCCTTGATGCAAGCGGCTCCAAGTGGCTGTGGAAACGCTTTGTGTGTCTCAGCTAAGCGGAGGCGCAGAGGTGGAGGCGAAAAACGCGAAAACGCGAAAAACGCGAAAAGCGCGAAAAACGCGAAAACGCGAAAAACGCGAAAAACGCGAAAAACGCGAAAAACACGAAAAAAAACGAAAAACGCGAAAAACACGAAAAACATTAAAAAACGCGAAAAATCCGATGATAGTAGTAGTAGAAGTAGTAGTAGTAGTAGTAGTAGTAGTAGTAGTAGTAGTGGTGGTAGTAGTAGAAGTAATAGTAATAGTAGTAGTAGAAATAGTAGTAGTAGTAGTAGTAGTAGTAGTAGTAGTAGTGGTAGTAGTAGAAGAAGTAATAGTAGTAGTAGTAGTAGTAGTAGTAGTAGTAGAAGTAGTAGTAGTAGTAGTAGTAGTAGTATTAGTAGTAGTAGTAGTGGTAGTAGTAGTAGCAGTAGTAGTAGTAGTGGTAGTAGCAGTATTAGTGGTAATAGTAGTAGTGTAGTAGTAGTAAGAGTAGTAGTAGTAGTCGTAGTCGTAGTAGTAGTAGTAGCAGTAGTAGTAGTGGTAGTAGCAGTAGTAGTGGTAATAGTAGTAGTGTAGCAGTAGTAGTAGTAGTAGTAGTAGTCGTAGTAGTCGTAGTAGTAGTAGTAGTCGTAGTAGTAGTAGTAGTAGTAGTAGTAGTAGTAATGGTAATCGTAATGGTAATAGTAATAGTACTAGTACTAGTACTAGTAATAGTAATAGTAATAGTAATAGTAATAGTAATAATACAGAACGGGGGACCCTGGGAGTGCGCATCTGCCGTGATTTACGCGCGAGTCTTTTTAATTTTAAATATCGTAATTGGATACTAATAGAAGTTTTATCTTTAATCTCATGTTCGTTATTACGATACTGGTTCGTTATTGTCGATTTTCATAATCTTGATTATATGTGATCTTATTGTATATCAATCTCTATATGAAGTCAATTACTTGGAAGACCTAGGCTTTCCTAAATGGGTGCATATCTATATATTGTATTGGCCAACAACTTTATAAGCTTAAAGAACGTATTATGCTTGTATGTTAAATTATATTTCGTTCTTGTTAGAGGATTTGTTCATTGATTTATATGTTTAACTTGTCCACATATCAATATGCTTTCTATATTTCGATTATTCTTCTGAATATGACTATAAATAAAATATGATAAATACATGTATGTGCCACTTTACTACGCATTTGTTGCTGTTAATCCAATATGCTTTCTATATTCCGATTATTCTTCTGAATATGACTAAAATTAAAATATGATAAATACATTTATGTGCCACTTTACAACGCAATTGTTGCTGGTAATCTATAGAATATCGGTTTGGTGTGTGTTGAAAAGTTTCGTATATCTAGTGCTATTGTTGTCTATATTTGGATTGAATATTCGGTTATTATCGAAAAATGTATCGATAAGAGTATTAATGCAAAAGGCATGGTTGGTGATAATAATAGGAATATAATCAAATAAAATATCACTTATAGATCAGAAGTTTGTACTACATCTAGAAGCCTGCTCCACACACTGATATGTGTATGTAACTATGTATGAATAGTGAGAAGTCGACATTTGTCGATTAATGTAAGGCACGTTATAATATATATATATATATTTATATTTATATTTATATTTATACATATGCCGAGCTCTCTATTATGCACAATGTCACACATACATATGAGGGTATATATACATATATATATATATATCCGTATTTGTATATGGATATATATATATATATACATATGTATATACACTTATCCGTATATCTTTATTCTGCATATATATCTATGCGCATGATAGCCTCATCGAATGTAAGTGCGCCATCCCGCCCTCCAAGTTCACGAAGCGAACCTGGTATATGATCACCACGAAACTCCGACATGGCTTCAGAGATACGAAACGAGAACACCAAGAAAGACTGTTTGAGCTTTCGTGGCAACGATATAACAGCTTGCGAACGAGAAAGGAAGAATGTCGGTTGTGTACTCATACGTTGGTACACATGTGTGTAAACAAAGTTGAATGAATGCTTGTTTAAGTATGTGTGCGTGTGCCTGTATCCTATTCTCGCAGGTTGTTCAATAGGTGGCTCGACCATGCGATACATAAATTTTGTGGAAAAAGGTGTACTCCCACAGCCCCCCGGGTAATAGTAATAGTAATAGTAATAAGTAATAGTAATAGTAAGAGTAGTAGTAATAGTAATAGTAATAGTAATAGTAATAGTAATAGTAATAGTAATAAGTAATAGTAATAGTAATAGTAATAGTAATAGTAATAGTAATAGTAATAGTAATAGTAATAGTAATAGTAATAGTAATAGTAATAGTAATAGTAATAGTAAGTAATAGTAATAGTAATAGTAATAGTAATAGTAATAGTAATAGTAATAGTAATAGTAATAGTAATAGTAATAGTAATAGTAATAGTAGTAATAGTAATAGTAATAGTAATAGTAATAGTAATAGTAATAGTAATAGTAATAGTATTAGTAATAGTAATAGTAATAGTAATAGTAATAGTAATAGTAATAGTAATAGTAATAGTAGTACTAGTAATAGTAATAGTATAGTAACAGTAATAGTAATAGTAATAGTAATAGTAATAGTAATAGTAATAGTAATAGTAATAGTAATAGTAATAGTAATAGTAATAGTAATAGTAATAGTAATAGTAATAGTAATAATAATAGTAATAGTAATAGTAATAGTAATAGTAATAATAATAACAGTAACAATAAAGAGTATTTTGTGCGAAGCACGCTAATGAAACGCGCATACGCGAAAAATGCGAAAAACACGAAAAGTCGAAAAACACGAAAAACGCAAAAAACGCGAAAAACGCAAAAAACGCGAAAAACACGAAAAACGCGAAAAAACACAAAAAAACGCGAAAAAACACGAAAAACGCGAAAAGTAATAGCAGTGGTCATAATAATAGTAACGAGCAATAGTAAAAATAATAATAATAGTAATAATATAATCTTAATAGTAGTAGGAAGTAGTAATAGTTGTTTAGTGTTTTTTCATGTTTTTTTGCGTTTTTTCGTGTTTTTTTGCGTTTTTCGTGTTTTTTGCGTTTTTCGTGTTTTTCGACTTTTCGTGTTTTTCGACTTTTTGCACGCTGAGCGCCGACTCCGCTTGTACACGACGCGCAAAATGCTCGCTTAGTTAAGTGGCGGGAGCCTCCAGGAAATGGTCTAGTGCGAAGGAAAGAAGTTGCAGGTCCCCTTCCCGTGGAGGGCGCCCGTCAACGAGATCCCCAATGAGCTGACCCTCACCGTCTGCCGCGGTGAAGTCCGCATTTGCGTCTACTCCAATGAGGAGGGGGGTGGAGAGAGGCAAGGCATGGATCTCGCGTCGCAAGGCGGACCAGAAGTCAACGATGTCCTGCTGAGGCCTGTCTGCGTGAGGAGCATGTGCGGAAATGATGACGACCGGGAAGGCAGGCCGTTGACAACGGATGACCAAATACCTGGGAGAAGACGCCACAATTCGCTAGTCTTGGAGCTGCAGGTCGCCGCCAAAGGCACCTTGGTGGACCCAGATTTCGACCCCGTATTGACCCTTCTCATGCCCGCTGCGCCAGGTAAGGTAGGGGCCGGCGGCATACCTTCCGGCATTGCTCCTGCACTCCTGTAGGCAAAGCACGTCGATAGAGAGGGCCTGGGCTTGCTTCACCAGGAAAGCTCGGCGCTGGCCGCCAGCCGCAGCGGAGAAGAAGGACTTGCGATCATCCTTGATGGTTTGAATATTGGCTGAGACGACCTTAACCTTGGCACAGTCTCGTTCACCTTCAGCGGCTGCAGCTCTGGGTCGGCAGACATACAACTGCGGTATACCGTCTTGCATGCGGCAGCGGCGTATAGCCCATAGCCACGGCCCGAATTTTTCAATTCGGGGAAGGAGGCCGGCGGCCGTGCATAGCGGGAGGTGGTGCCATTCCAGGCCGGAGGCGCCCAGGGAAGCCAGAGAGTCCGCAACCTCGTTCACTAACACCCCAACATGACTCGGGGTGTGGCAGAAGTGCACGGCTTGCTGCGACTGGACTAACTGCCACAAGCAGCGGAGGGACTGAGCTGCGCAGGTATGGGTTGCCGAGAGCCCGGCGGCTATCTGTAGAGCCGAAGTGTTGTCGACCGTCTTACACCATATCTCGTGCAGACCACAATAGGCACTCAGCCAGGCCGCGGCGGCGTGCAATGCGGCCATCTCAGCATGGAACGAGGTTTGCGTGTGGCTGAAGGAGCTCGGGAATGGGTACCATCGGGCGGAGTCGAGAGGCCCAGTGGCACAGCCTAGCCGGTACCAAGTAAGCTTGCGCCTAGCCCAGACAGCGAAGGCCCACCCACCGTGGCCCTCACCAGAACCGTCCGTAGACACAAGCAAGGCGTCGGGGACACCTCCAGGCCATACAGGAAAGCTTTGCCAGGCCTTCCCAAGGCGGGAGCCTTGCGGCAGCTCAGTGTGCAGAGGGGCACCCCAAACTTGCAAGAGGTCGGCCAAAAGTGCGGCAGCATTTGTGAGGTCGCAATACCCAGCACCACATGCGTCCGTACTGACAGCAAGTTCTGGGGAGCTGGGCGCACCCCATGCCAGCAAGTAGCATGCTTCCCGGGCAAGGGAGATGTTGCCACCTTCTCCTTCGGGGTTAATAGGCCTGTGAGCACCTCCTGGTGCAAAGGAAGACAATCTGACAATGTGTTGGCATCCTGCCAGATACCCCTTGCCCGGGTGCCCTGCAAACGGCCACTGAGGGGTCTCCCATTGATCAGGAGGACCGTGCCCATGAGGGTAACCGTTCGCTCCTCTACCTGTCAAAGCCCATGTGGTGGAAGGGCTATCAGTTGCAGAGCAGGGTCGAGGCACAGGGGGGCTGGGCGTCTCTGTCAGGACATGGAGGCAGAAAAGTCCTATCATTCCAACGGGCAAAGCTGAGACCCGACCCTTTCCCTCCGGAGGGATGCAGCAGGAGGCGTAAACCCAGGCTAACCCCTATAACCCCGAGGTGTGGGTCAGCGCTACTGGGAGCATCGCTGGCTGCAACTTCATCAACAGCCAGCCAGTCCCCATCTCTGAGCTCGGGATCCGGGAGGTCGGGTGGCTTGTCGTTGACTCCGGCAGAAACAACATAGGCGCCTTCTTCCAGATAGGCGGCCGCTTCAGCCTGGTGCAGGTGCCGACAGACCGGGGTGTCTCCAGAGAGAAGCACAGCGCGGCGCATCTTGTCGGCGGAGCGACGCAGCAACCACGGCTTGCGGCTCGGACGAACTGGCATGGGCACCCAGCGTCCGTTGAGGGCCCGGCCGCCGGGGCTTCGAATAGTCATCCCTCTAGGGTCCCAATGACTACCACCCGGGATGGCTACGGCAGTGGCAGGAGTATCCGGAGCCCATAAGACAACGGTTCCAGAGTGGAAAACCATAAAGGTGTTGTGCCAAACCGCCTCCTGCCCTGCTTCCTGCCAGTCCCGGAACCAGGGCCAGGCAGCCGGCTGACGAAGTGGGTGAGCAGAAGCCAAGGCGATGGAGAGTCGGTCCCCGTTGCGAAGGTACAAGTTGGAGTCAATGGCACCGAGAATCAAACACGGTAGCGGCACACCAATGCGGACCGGCACACCAACCCGAACCGCCATCGCAGTCTTAAGTGCATCAAGGGTGATGACAGTGGGCAGTAGCACAGCAAAGGTAGTGCCCAGGCCATCGACGATGACTGTAACATATTCAGCAGGGCCCCTGACGACAAGCTGCAGGGATCCTCTACTCAAGGGTGGGTTACAGACTGCAACCCCTTGAGTACCGGTTGGGGAGTGCTGCAAGGCAATAGCTTCAATCTGCTGCCAGAACGCTTCTATCCTTACTGAGACCGCTGCGGTAACGCCTGCAAAGGGACACCATACCTGGATAGGACAGCTGTCGGGACTGGGGCCAGCCAATTGCGCAATCAGAGGGATCGCGTGCACTCTGCCTGCTTCATGAACAGGTAAATCCCGCAGCTGTTCGCTCACCGGGGACCGAGAGCGATCTCTCGAGCTAGAGGCTGGCTGACTGCATGTGTTGTCAGCGACCGTATCCGTGCTCAAGATGCTCAGCAAACTTCCCAGCCGTATAAGCGGGTTGTCCGACAACGCGGAGAGGATAACAACAAGGAAAGCTCTGGACAGGGCCTGGCTGTGCGATACGCCGGAAGTACTGCTGACGGGATGGGCATCTACACTGTTCTCTTCGGAGGTTCGTGGAGTATGTGGGGCGCTAAGAACAATGTCCCCATCACGGAGAGTGAAGGGTCGGTTGGCACGTAGCATACCCCCCACAATCCGCAGAGTTGAGGGCGCGGCCGAAAGGGCTGTGGCGAGGCTTTCCTCTGTGCACGGATTGTCCAGGCAAACACAAGAGCAGCCCCCCTCGCTCTCATGGAGCACAATGGCCGTGTCCTGGTGTGCAGAAGCGCAGACAAGATTGGGCACCTCGTCATTAACCCACGGCACTGGTACCCAAGACCCAGCTAGATGGCTGAGCAGAAAACTGGAGAAGGTGAGCAAGTCCGGATCCCATGTGCTACCGGCCTCAACCGACACTTGTTGTGGGAGCTTGTCTCCTGGCCTCCAAAGCCGTAGCCGAACCGGGGCGAGGATTCGAAATGGCAAGCTCCAAGGCACAGCATGGCGGAGGAAGGATTCGTCATCTGTAGCAGTAGTGCCCGGTCCCGTCGCCATTTCAGGGATGGCCAGGATGTAATCCCCAGATCGCAACTGGAGATATGAGGTGCCGGCGGTTGCTTGTCTGCGGATTTGCGGCGGCAAGGCGAGAGCGAGTGCATGTCTGCCAAATACATGTCTCAACGTACGCAGCAACCATTCAACCGTCACAACGCGCGGTGTCAGCAACGCAACAGTGGCGTGCCAGACTCTCGCAACGATACAGACAGTAGTAGGATCCGGAGGGGTCGGGACAACCGTGAGCTCAACCGCGACTGGAGCTGGCCAAACTGGAGCATAGCCGTCTGCCCAAAGGATCCTGTCCTTGTCCGCCCGACTGAAGGAATGGGTGCAAGAAGCCTCAGCATCCACACTGACTGCTTTGCCCGCGCCCCAGAAGGGGCTAAGGCAGGCGACCTGGCATTGTCGGCCCTCTACAAGCATGAGTAAGTTCGCCTCATCAAAGTGCGTACGCCACGGAAAACGGCCAACCCTCACCAGGTTAGTGTGCAACCCTTGCCTGACATAGTCAGGGAAGGGAACAAAGACGGGACCTGTGGAGCGCGGTTCGAACATTGCACAAGCCCCAGTGCACAACCAGCAAAGCAGGATCCAACGCATCCTGCCAAGACCAGGCAAAAGGAGAGTGAGCCAAAAGAGCGGCCTCCACCCCATGCTCCTGCTGGTGTATGAGCCGTCTGGGACAGGCTCAGGTCGTGGAGGTCCAGCATATGCAAATCGAACACAGTCGCCATCACGCAGAGTCAAGGCAGTGGTTGCCGCAGTTGATCCCTCTTCCTGAGGAGTGCGAAGGCTGATGCGACTACCCTCCAAGGTAAGATGTTGGACATCATCGCTCGTGAGGTGGGAGGGGAGAGAAACAGCCCAAAGCCGTTCGTCATCACCACGCAGGATCACATTTGCACGAAGAGGGTCGACAGCACGTGGAATCATATGAAGTGCTCCGCAGTCGGGCTGTGGACGGACAGGGACCAGTGCTGGCCATCCCCTCAACAGGGCATGGTCCTGCAGAAAGTCATGAGCCAAAGCAGCCTGACCCGGGCTTCCAACTGGGAGCCAAAGAGGGGCACATCCCCGTCGTTGAAAGGGATCATGCAAGCAAAGGGGAACACGTGCGAGTGAGGCTCCCAAACGGACTCCCATGCCAGCAGACGCTTCCGCTTGCAAGTAGACAGACTGCACATGCTGAATGGAAGGCGCGTCAGCAACTCGGAGAAAGTTGAGGGGTTGTTCTTCCGAGATTGGGGCAGAGGTGCGCGCCTTGCTGTCCTCAGCAACGCTTACCGCAAGTGGTCTGCCAGGAAAGTGGCCGAGCGTATGCGCATGCCGGTGCTGGCCGGTAGACCCACAAGGCCCTTGGCCTCCCGAATGAAGGAAGGGCATGTGTCGCCCGGCAGGCACAGGAGACCTCGACCGACTTCGATCCCCCGCCAGAGTGGGCGCACCCCAGATTGGAAGGAGAAAGGCAAGGGGCATGACCCACGTACGTGCAACCGAGTGCTTCTGCAAAACAACTCCGGCAAGGAGACAGATACCAGGCACAAGAAGGGCAGGCCGAAGGGATCGGAGTTCTCGGTCCCGCGGAAGGTGGGGGTGGTGTCGACCTCTCGGCCTCGCCCTTGCAGTAAGGGAACCTCTGCAGAGGGCAGACCTTCGGCCGCTGGCACATGCGCCTGGGCAGCCAGGGCAGCGAGTTGGCATTGCATATCCTGGATAGCCCACCAGACATCGTCTAACGTGGCCGTGCCCGGTTCCGTTTGTATAGCAGCATGCCGTTGTGTGATCAACGACGGGCAGGCCTGCAGGGAAGGACAACTGTTCCGTGAGCAGATAGCAGCTGCTGCTGGAACCCCACAAGCAGCGGAACTCGCAGGGCCAGCAGGTAGAGCTGGCTGGAGGGAGCTAGAGCCAACGGCGAGGCTGAGTGCCCACCTGCGGTGACCACCTGTTCCAACTCCCTCGGCGCTTTGCGGCACCAAGTAAGCATTGATGGGTGCTTCCCGTGTAGGGCCCGTTTGAAGCATCCGGGCTGGTAAAGGGGGTGGGGACTCAAGCGCCCATGGATCAGGAGGTGCCAGATAAGCAGTGTGACGGTGCCGTGGGCAGTGCAGAACGACGAGATCACCATTCCTTATCTGAACTGCCTGTCCATATGAGTATCCACAGTTACCCAAACTAAACCCGAATGACTGTGACGGGGTGGCATCGCGGAAAACATCCGCGACCCACCGTCCGCCCAGTCGAAGTGTTGCGCATCGAAAGCAAAAACCACAGCGCGGCCGTCGAGCTGCACAAGGCAAGCAGCTATTCCAGAATGGCCAAAATGCAGGGGTACATAAGCGGCGTCATAGATGGCTGGGTCAGCCGCACCACGGATGGGAATGAGGGTGCCCCGCTCGACCCCGAACCCTCCTAGCTGAACAATGCCATGAATCTCCTCCTCAGTCGGCCAAGGAGGCCCTGACAATTGAATGGGGGATGGATGATCAACGATCCAGATACGGATGGCCGTATACACGCGCACCTGTGGAATCTGGACTGCTTGTTGCATGGAGTGCCCTGTCCAGACCTCTACGTCAAGTAACCACATGGCGACCAGGCCGAGCTGGCGGCCCGGACGGAGTCCAGTGGAGGCAACTTGTGATCCGGAGACCCCCGGCAACCCCGCGAGGAGGAGGCAAGCCAGACTGATGGTGCTCATCAAGGGTACGGTTCGCCAGGCAGAACCAAGTGCAAGTATGAGCCCCCCTTGACCGAGCGCCGCGGTAAAACCATCAACCGGATTGACAACAGTTGCCCGTGCTCCTTGAGGTGGGATCGTGCATCGTGCCAGCCGGCTGTGATGGGCCAGAGCATTGACCTCACCCGCAGAGTTCGTGGTAACCGCCAGCCGATGTCCAGCACAGGGAAACCAAATGACTGGTCGAAGGAGCTCGCGACTAAGTAGGTCACGGACAATCCACCAGCTACCTTGTCCTCGCGGCACAGCCACTAGCTCAAGCGTGTGCGGGTCCGTGTCAGCAGCCACAAACAGTTCATGTTCCCCAGGACAAAAGCCGCCGAGCCTGAGAGCCTGATCAAACTCAGATGCGGTGTCTGTCCACCTGACCAAGGCAGGCCCTCGCATGGCGGTCCAGAGCCGTAGGTCATGACTTGCAGCCCCGAGTGAGCATAACCACGGGTAGATATGCTGAGGGTCTAGAGGGAACATAGCGGCCATTGCACTAGCCTCAAGAGCAGGCGTGAGGGGAGGATTCCAGCATTCGTCCCTCTGATCTTCAACTGCAACAGTGGAGAAGGGAGGGGAAGGCTCGCTGTCGGTGGCATTGGGATTTGAGGATTCTTCAGATGTGGGAGAAGCCTGCTGAGCAGGTCGCGCAGTGACACCGAGGATCCACCCGAGGGAGAGCCATTTAAGTGGGGCCTTCCCAAGAGCCCAGAGAGCGACACTCACGACCGAGGCGGCTTGGTGGGCCGAAGGGGCGGCCCCTTGCCCCAGAACCTCCCGACCGCTTTCACAGGTCTGATGCAGAGTGAGGCATCGCCCCGTGGCAGTGCTTAAATCTTGAGGGTACCGCCACCATTGGTCCTCAGTTGTGACAACAAGATCAGCAGCATCCCACGGAGTGAGGCCGCCGAGGGACACAACCGCGTCCCAAGAGACCTGGGGAGTGCATGCACCGTTCCATCTACCCTCGATCTTCAAGGCCCAAATCTGCATGTGTGGACCACAGCGGACAACACACGTCACGTCAGCTGCTTCGCACCGGATGACTCGGAGGTCTCCGTCAGCATCCTGAAGGTGTGAGGGATGACAGACCGGTACTGCAGCCCGAGGAGAAGGGCTTCGGACCGGTGAGGCAGCCCTAGTGGTAGCAGCACCTTGCCTGGAGGACGGGTTGCGACCTGATCCGGCTATCCCGGTGGGAGGTCTAGTGCGCAGAACTGTTGCCCTTTGACGGTGGACAGAAATGCTGTCGCCAGGAAGAGCTTGCAGGTCGAATGCCATGCGAACAAACAGGGTTTTGGTGCCCGTGCCTTGGGCACACAGGCCATGCACGGTTTGGACGGTCCTGAGATCTGCGGTGGAGACCAAGCTGCACACTGCTCTGGCTGAAGTGGACGTTCGTGCACATGCTTCGAGCACATCGACCGCAACAGAGAAAGAACCAACAGCGGCCAGGGCAAGTCCAGTGTTGGGATTGCCAAAATGGTCGTGCAACCACAGGACGGCATTAGTGGCACCAGCGACAATGGTCTGGAAACATGGAAAACCTACCAGGTTGGAGAGCTCCAGGACCTCCACAGCCTGCCTAGGCGCATGATTCCGCTCCCGAAGCCATGCCTGAACTGCTCTGTGAGGGCTTCGGCCCGTGACGGTGTCATGCAGAATTTGCACACCGCGATGAACCGTCAAAACCGCAATCTGACGGTATGGAGGCACATCTAACCACCGAGATGGCCGAGCGAGCTCAGAGTAAAGGAGAAAGCGGCTGGCATCAGCTCGCCCAAATTCCTTGTCAAGCTCAACCCGAATGACATCACCGTGCCGGAGCGGCGTGGCCATCGGCAGGAAACGCACACAGTCGGATCTCAACTTAGCTTCACACTGTCTCAAGAGGAAGTCCTGCGGAGCTTCACGGGGCACATCAATGCAAATGCAGGATGTATCCGATGCGAAGAGCGTTGTGCGATATCCCGATTCAGTGGTAACAGCAACGAAGTGCACAGCCAGAGCATGTGGCGACGTAGCTGCAGGGACAACTTGGCCTCGGCCCCACGACCTAGCTTTCTCGGTGAGTGTCTCGCGAAGGCGATGCCTAGACATAGATCCTGGTACTCTGAATTCCTCAAAGTGGTCCGGGGCCCAGAGGCAGACATTGACCTCTAGATCATGATGGAGGGTGCCATACCCAGAGACAATCGGCAGAAAGTCACCCTCCAGGCCTGTGACAAAGCCCTGTTGCAGTCGGAGGTGCATCGAGGCGTCGTGATACACCAGGTCGGGCTGGAACCGGGGAAGATGCATGGTTCTAGCCGTGCCGGTCAAGTCAGTAGGCTCACTAACCGCACGACCAGCAGAGACCAAGGTCGCGAAGTACCCCGCTAAGAGCCATCCTTGGCGAAGTAACCCGAGACTAATCCATCCAGCAGCGCTAGGGTCCGCTTGAGGTGCTGGGGCTGCCGGGGTACCTCCAGGATGCGGCAAAGTGGCATCCGCCGTCGGCTGCGTGGAGGTCTCAGTTCTAGCCCTAGCTTGGCCCATTGTGTGAGGTCTGCGGTGAGGGACAAGAGTCAGGCAAACAGGGGGGTCGCTATCAAGGGAGGTTGCGGGAGAAATTACAACTTCTTGATGGAGGAGCCTCAATTGACCCTCGTGAAGTCCTCGCAGAATCTCAGGTCCAGTAGGACCTGCTTGCCTGAAGGTAGGGAGTTGCATAAGTACGTCGGCAACAGGGGTCCGGGGTCCCAAGTACACCAAGCTAATTTCACCCCCAACTGCACGGGCATCGACTACATAGGTGACCTGAAGAGCGGACTGCTCGGCTTGAGCGAATTGCAGTGGCGGTAGTCCCGGCATATGCGGCCACACCCTTTGCAAGCGGAGAGGACCAATATCTCCAACCGCTTCATACGCTTCGCGAAGGAGCTCATCCCGATCATGGAACGGGTCCGTGTCGTAGAAAATGAGACCGGTGAGCGTAATGATCACAGCTCTGGCATGGGGATTGACAATCAATTCAAAACCCTGGTCAGTTCCATCAAAGGAGCTGACCGCCATCCGGTGCTCCGCTGAGTGAGTAGGACTGCGGCTGCCTCTCGTCTCTTCTGCATACACCGGTAGTGCTTGCAAGGCGTCATTGCCGTGGAGGAGGAGTGCCTGACACTCGGGCTCAAAGAAGCCGTGTCGGGTGCGGCATACGGTATAGGCAAGATCCAAGGCCAGATCCTGGCTTCTAGCGGCAGCAACAAGAAAGTAACTAGCCAACTGTTGACGTGGCCCCCGGACAACCGAAATGGTACCTCCAAGGGCACAGAGGTCAACTGGAATGCATGCCTGGTTCCATGCCACATCATTCGGAATGACAACAACCTGCTCCAAGGGCAAGGCGGGCAGTAGCGTCTGGAGCTCATGGACGTGCCAGAGCTGGAATGACAGGCCAACAAGCTGCAGAATGACCCTGTGCAGCTGAACCCCGTGCAGCCGCGTATCAATCGCAACCTGAATCGGACCTCCAGACGTATGTCCTGCCACAAAGACCGCAATGGACCTGAGGCAGTGAGGCTCGGGGTTGCCTGGGTTAGGGAGTCCAGCGGCGGCATTGATGAGGGGACCCTCAAGCTCATGCAGCCCATGTGCCCGCGGTACAGTGCCGACAGTAAGAAGGGACTCCCCACGGAATCTCCGACTATGACGTACCTGCACAAGTGACATAGCGTCTTGGGTCACCCCTATGCGGCTCTCAGGGGCAGGAGGGCAAGAGTGACCAGAGCTGCCGATGTCTGGCTCAGTCCATGGCTGAAATGAAGGACCCGATCCGGCGGCGTGAACATGGGATGAGGCGATGAGCCACAACAGGAAGCCGACGCGCACATGCTTGCCACCACCTGTCTTGCCCGAGGTACCGCTTCCATGGCCCTGTGCCCGGGAGCGCCGAAGGGAAGAGCACAAGCAAACCGGGCAGAGGGCGAGGTAGGAGGGAGGCCCAATTCCAAGGCGCAAGCAACCGAGGAGTTGATGGCACAGCTGTCTGGCAAGAAGAGCAAGACTTCCCAGGAAAATCACTGTACAGATTCGCCAAAACATCTGTACAACTCTCGAGTCCAGCCTCCAAGTAATATTCCGAGCGTCAGCTCCGATTACGCTGCGACTCATTCGAAGGGACATTCCTGTTCCAGCAGGATCAGTTCCACGTCGTCCTCTGTCCGGGTCGTGGGCAGATGGCCCTTTGGTTGCAGGCCTTGCTGGAGTACCACATGAGGATTTGCCCACTCCTGCAGCGTTTGCGGGGCAAAGTTGGCAAGCCCCGCCACTCTTTGGTTGAGAAGGTGGGCCAGGGCTACCAAGCCTTGCCTGCATGTAGTTGCCAACACTGGCTGCGAGTGTATCATCCCGCCGAGGTGTTGTACCTCTCGACTGACCTGCAGTATGTGGTGGCCCTTGACCTCGTCGGGATGCTCTGCATGTGCACGCAAGGCCTGCCAAAGGGTCTCGGCCTTTTGGTGACATTCTTGGATCTCGTCGGCGCTGGCAGGTTGTCCAGGCAGATGCACCTGTTCCAAGTGCCCCGGAACATCGCCGACCAGATCCGATCCTTGGACTGTGATGCGCTGAGCCATATTGACCCACGCATGGAACCACGCCTGCTGAGCAAATTGCCAGTCTCGCTCGCCTTGTTCCGCATCTGCAGAAAGGCCAGACGGGACTGCCTCCTCGTCCAGGGATCCTGAAGCGGCACCTGGGTCGTGACCGCCAGCATCGTCTGCTTTGAATATCGCCGCAGGCTTGTTCATAGTGGGCGACCTGCCCGTGGCCGTCGATAGCCAGGGTGACGGTATATCCGCCTCGCGCAGAACCTCCGTGTGACCATCTGAGGCGATCTTGCCAGTCTTGCGGGGGCTCTTGGAAGGCCTGGTCGAGACCGGGTTCGTCATCCTCTTTTGGCCCCATCTCCGGCCCAGGCCTGTGCCAACCGGGGCCGACGTGTCCAGAGTGCCCGGACTTCGTGCCGAGGAGTCCAGGGATGGGATCGAACTGGCAGGGGCAGAAGCAAAACTGCCTTGCTCTACCAGCATGCCTTCTTCTGCATTCCCGAAGAGAGGGAGCGCTGCATGCGGCTGCGGCATACTTGATGCTGGCGGGGCGACTGCACCAGCCGCGCGCAGCTCCGCAGCTAATCGGAGGACTTCGTGCCCGACCACGGCAGGAATCGCCGGCCCGAGCACCTCCGTCGCCTGCTGTCTCAGAGCCGCCGCTTGCCCTGCCACCAGCCCTTGTGATGCCGTGTCCAGGGCCATGATGGCTTCTTGGATGTCCGCATCGATCTTGGCCCCGACTCCGTTGATCTGGCGTGGGATAGCCGCCAAATGGCGTCCCACCTTGTCCAACCAGGCTGGAAGCACTGTCTGAAGCCCCAGCTTGGCTTTCGCATTTGCTTCGAGACGCTTGGTCGCGCGAGCAACTGCAGACGCTTGGAGGTTGGCTGCTTGGATAAGAGTTCGGTCCTCGTCCACGGTAAAGTCGTCTAGTCTCAGGTCCGACGTGGACCTGTCGCGAATAGACTGTAGAGCCGCAATCACCTCCTGCGGGAATCCCAGCTGAACAGTGGACGTAGTCGGCAGGGGCCCTTCCGGCTTGTTGCCCTTGCTGTCTCCCTTGCCTCGGCCACGTTCTTTTGAGGGCGCTCCCTTGGGTGGCATCGACCCGTGGTGTTGCGATAGGAGAACTCTGTCCCTCACTGTGCCTCGGCCTCGGCGGAGGCGAAGGCGGGCTTGGAGACGCTGCCTGCGTCTCCGCCTGTGCCACCCTGGTTCCTGGAACCTGCGGATCGCGAGGTGGTTGACCCGCCCACAAAAGGCCGAGACCGAAAAGTAGGAGCGGGAGGATGGGCCAGAAGGTGCGTCCTGTGCCCATAGAAGACAATACCACCTTGTTGGCAGAGCAAACTGCAGCAACAAAGAAGCGGTGGCCAGCCGCGCAGCAAAAGGCCAATCAGCACTGCAGGGCCGCAGAGAAGGCCGACGGCAGAGTAAACTGCAGCGTCAGCAAGCGGGGGCAAGTCCGCAGAAAGAGCCCAGAAACTGTGGCGCCACCCACGATAAAAGGCAAGGTAGGCCCACCAGAGGCAGCTACCAGGGGAATACAGTCCCCAAGGGTGCAAAAGCACCAAGCCTCCGATTTCCAAATCGAAGGCAGTCGCGATGGCTGACGAGGCAGGGATCGCTAGGGTCTGGAACCTAATAAGCAAAAAGGCGGAAACGCAGAGACCACCCAATGCGTTATCTGAGCCGAGACGCCTAAAACCCCCCCAACCCTAAATCCTGAAGCCCCGACCTCTAAACCCCAAACCCCGAACCCTGAATCCAGGCCTGAAGTGCACCCACAAGTTTCGAAAGTTGCGCCCTAAGCCCAAAATCCATCCCTAGCCCCGCCCCGGTTGGAGGTTCATGGGTAGTTATAAGTGGGGATATAATTATAGGGTAACCATAATTATAACCCATACTAAGGGACTTGTAATCCCACTTATAACTACTTAAAGGCTCATGGGACTTAGTATGCAAGGTTATAAGTAGGTTATTATTAGGATAACCCCACTTGGGGGACTTATAACCCCAGTTATAACCTACTTACTAAGTCCCATGATCCTCTAAGTATTCTAAACTCGCCCGTATAGAACCCTTATAGATCCCTAAACACTAAACCCTAAAGGATCCCTTAAAGGAGCCCTTTAAAGGAACCTCCAAGCGGAGCGAGCAAGGCCTTCCAGATCCTCGGTCAACGCGAGATCGAGGCCCATCTGCAGCTGAAGAGTCTGCTCCAAAGCATCCAAGCCATCTGCCGGAGCTCAAAGGTGCAGGGTTCAGCGGGCTCCTTAAAGGGATCTATAGGGATCCTTAAAGGGATCTATGGGGTTTAGGGTTTAGGGTCTACTTGGAAGGGCAGGGGACTTAGTAAGTCGTTTATGAGTAGGGTTATAATTGGGGTAACTCCATCTAAGGTACTTATAACTCTACTTAGAACCTAGTTACTAAGTCCCCTGCCCCTCCAAGTAGGGGTCAAGTATGGGAAGTAGAGCATCTAATTTAAGACGTAGAGTGCGGGGTTTCGGGGTTTAGGGAACTTTTCTGTGTGGGGGGTAGCATGTCTTGAGGTTGTGGGATAAAGGGTGTAGAATGTGTTTAAACTTTCACGAACGATTTGACTTCCTTGTCCTATCCGCACAAAGAAGAGCTGTATACATCGATAGACTTCCTGTAGAAGCAGATAGATCGAACCTCTCCTCAAAAGTCCTTCAGGGCCCCTGTTGCTCTTGCTTCTACTCCACCTTGCAAGGCAAGAGAGCAAAGAAGCAGCAACCTCGCAAATGACAGGAAGCAGTTGAATGCAATATAGTCTTAAGTCTAGGCCAACTAGGATTCAAAACCTAAGCCCTAACACCCTCGTCCCAACGACTTTCCTTGGCTGACTTCTGAACCCCTCCCAAAAGTTAAACTTTCAGCCTCCTTGTTATAGTTCATATAGAACCCAAGATGTTGAAGACCTGAGAGCCAACCACTGTTTTTTCACTTAAGTTCGAGTGCTGGAGTTTCCCAAACCTCGCCTAGGTCGCGGGACTCTGACACGAGCAGGGCGACGGCCGGAGCTTCCACAGCACCTGCGTTTGGGACTAATTGGGGTGCGTGTGGGTTTAGGGTTTCGGTTTAGAGCTTAGGGGGCTTAGCTTAGGGCAGAGACTTTACGGCATTTTGAGAACAGGCGTCGGAGCTTTTCACTTAGGCCTTTCACCAGTGTGTCTGGAGCTGATAGCACTGAGGTGCAACTTATGAAAGCTCTGAGCTCTCTACTTTGCCAGGACAGGTGCACTTACAGTAGAAGCCAGAAAGTTGGAATATGATTACCCTAAACCCTTTAAGGTAAATTATAGGGGATCCTACCCTGAAACCATATTCCAACTTTCTGGAGTTCCCTTTACAATGAAAATGCTTCGGTTCGTCCGGCCTCACCAGTTTTTAGGACTTCAGCCCTCAAGGCACCCCCGAATCCGAAACCCAAGTCGGTTTTTGAGTTTCAGGTTCAAATTACCCTAAGGGTCCAAAGGACCCAATAAGCAGGTAATCAGGCATTTTAGGGTAGTAGTTATGTAGGTTATAGTTTTGGAGAGTAGATGATTATTGGATACTTGGACCCTTGGGGTTAAGGCTGTTTAGGGGTTCCCATGTTGAAGTTGGAGCTTCCACGGGGAGTATGTGCCTTGTCCAATTGCAGAACCCTAACCATAAACTCGCTTATATCACCTGTTTGGTACTAACTTCTGGTGTCTAGAAATAGCCCCCCCCCCCCCCATCTCCCCCATCTCCTCCACGTCAGAAAAGGCACTCTTAACCTCAAACCCTCTCTGAACCTGGCCCTGGATGGAAGGCTAAACCCCTAAGCACTTCCCCAAACCCTATAGGCCCTAACTCTGCACCCTAATTAACCACAGCACAGCCATTAAAGCCATGAAAGAGCAACCACAATATTAAGAACGAGCAGCAGCGGCAGAAGCAACAACAACAACCCAATAACAAAAGTAACAAATACTTGTAACACTAGCCGCAACAGAAAACGCAAATCTACACTTATAAAAACATGAAAAAACAAAGCTAAACCAGAAAAACAACCCTAAACCTTAAACCCCTAACCCCTAAGTAAACCCTAAAACCCCTAACCCTAAACCACGAAAGCCTAACCTCTAAGTAAACCCTAAAACCCTAAACCCAAAACAGATACGCCTGGAGCTGCCGTCGCAGCTTTGGCGTCGTGCTCCACAGCCCGGCGCAGGGCAGTGTGCCAAAGCGAAGGCTCCTAGGGCTGATGATGTAAATCCTAGGGTTCCTTTAGGGATCTAGAAGGGTACCTTTAAGGGGTTCCTTTAAGGGGATCTATAAGGGTACCTTTAAGAGGTTCCTTTGCGGGATCTATAGGGTTTAGGGTGTAGGGTTGATGATATGAATCCTGCATTACCTTTATGGGGTTCCTAAAGGGATCTATAGGGTTTTAGGGTTTAGGGTTGATGATATAAACACTGCATTACCTTAAGCACCCTGAACTATGGGAAGTATGGTATATGCCTTATTATGGGTAATGCAGGATTTGCTCAGAAGTCCGGCAGTTTACGGGTTCCGGGAGGGTTCAGGGCCTGCGACCAGGCCGGCAAAAGCCGCAAGCCCCCGAAACCCAGAACCTAACTCCGATATCTTAGGTTGCAAACCAGCATCCCTTAACAACTAGAAGAGAGCTTGGGGGGATTATATAGAATGTTCATTAGGTACTGCCCCCATACAGTAAGAGTCTATAATAGGACTACTATTAAGGTCCTAATATATCTATATTATGTATTAAGGTCCTAATATATCTATATTATGAATATTATTCAACTAATAACTGAGTGGGGGCCGTACCCAACCGATATCCCAGGTTGCAGACCAGCATCCAGCGAAAGCCACCAGCTACACGATGCCGAAGCCCGAAAAACTAAACTCCCAGAGCCCAAGCCCTCTACTTCTCCAAACCCGGACCCCAACCCCAACAAAAGCTTAAAAGCGAATCGAAAGCCCCCCAGACCTCAAGCCGCACACATCAACCCTTAACGTATTGGACCCTTAGGGATAAGTATGTCCCTTAACCCTAAAGCCAGTTCAAAATCCATAACCCTAAGCCAAAAATTAACCCCGAACACTATCCTTCCGAAGACCTCATAGTTGGGGCCCTAGACCCGTTAAGGACCCAATAATAAGGTGCCTGGAGGCAGAGGGTAAACCCTAAACCCCAAATCTCTTCCGGCCTCCTCTAAGGTGTCTGGAAGAGCGTCCGGGCCTGCCTCGTCGGTTTCTGGAATTTTCCCTTCGGGGTTTCGGGTTTAAGGATTTGGACCTTTAAGGGTTTACCCTAAGGGTCCAAAGGACCCAACAATTAGGTACTGGGTTTTAGGATAGTACCTATGTAGGTTAGGATTTGGGAGAGTATATGATTCTTAGGGAATTGGAGCGTCAAGGGTAGTTTAGGGTTTAGTCCCGAATGGTCCATGTTGTCCATGTGCCTATGTCGTAGCTGGGCTGTGCTGTTGGATCTTATAGATCATGAGATTCTATCATGCTATGCTTTAGTCAAACTGCAAGAATGCATTGCAATACACAATCATAGACTATAGGGGAGCTCTATGCCAGACTATACTTGGAGGCCCTTTTGACTTAGTAAGTCTACTTAGTATCCCCTAGAAACCCTATTAGAAACCCCATAACCCACCTTACTAACCCTACTTACTAAGTCAAAAGGGCCTCCAAGTAGGGGAGCTTTCTGCTAGAATGTCGATCGGACTTCAGAGACCCTTGCAAGGTGCAGGGCTCACTGGCAGGATCGGGGGACTTAGTGAACAGGGTTTAGGGTTTAGGGTTTAGGGTTTAGGGTACGGATCTTGAGTTTTAGTTTTGCGATTTAAAGCAAGGTTGGCAGGGTTCAGGTCTACAGATGATCCAACCCAATCACCATTTACTACCTGACTTACCCGGTTCTATGTTGTTGCACGAGAACCTCCACAAGGTGGTGCACCACATTCCTTTTCTCACCGTCAGCAAACCCCTAAACCCTAAACAGGCTTCTGTAGGAGGGTCATGGCCACGCGCTCTGATCCGCACTCATGAAGGGTCCTTCCGCATCAGGGCGTCGTTCAATCCGGCAACTGGCCAAAAAGGCTTCTTTGTTTGCTGCCGGGATAAACAGTGTGATTCAGGCGCCGCTGCTGGGTGTCCAACCGGGATGTTTTGCAAGGTTTTGGATTTAGGATTTCAGGTTTAGGGTTCTGAGATTTTGGGTTTAGGCTTTAGGGCTTAAGGGTCTTAGGGTTTAGGGCGGCCAACTCCACGAAGGTATGGTCCCAGGACCCCTAGTGCTCATGATATAGATCCTGCATTATCTTAATGACCCTCGACTATGGGAGTTATGGTACATTCCCCATCACGGGCAAGCCAGGGTTTACATCATCAACCCTAAACCCTGTACCCTGTAGATCCTTTAAAAGAGCCCCTTAAAGGTACCCTTATAGATCCCCTTGAAGGAACCCTAGGATTTATATCATCAACCGTAGCGTCCGAAGATCGGGCCAGCCGTGCAACATGACCTCTTGATCAGGGAGACTTTGGGAGAAGTAAAGCCGGAACAGTCCTAGTGTTGATGATAGGAATCCTGCATCACCTTAAGGACCCTAAACTATGGGAGTTCTGGCACATTCCTCACTATGGGTAATGCTGGGTGTCTATCATCAACCGTAGTACGCTTTCCCACAGGCTCCAGGTTCCCTTAGATACTTAAGCCTTAAGGGGTTCCCTTTTTTCGGTGCTTTAAGTATCTACTATATGGGTACATGGAGCCTTACGCTTTATAGACTCCTTTTTGAAGCCGTAGACGAGCCTGCATAGAACCACAAAGCCTTCAAGGAGCGAATAAGGAAGCCTTTCAGGAACCCTTACATAGCCGTTCCAGGAATCCTGGTACGGGCTGTAGACCCGCTTTTCTTTTGAAGGCGCCCGTACAGAACCATTCAAGGAACCCTTATACCTACACCACCCAACTACCCTCTACTTGGAGGGGCAGGGGACTTAGTAAGTCGTTTAGAAGTAGGGTTGTAATTGGGG
Source organism: Symbiodinium sp. CCMP2592 (assembly GCA_905221615.1). Lineage (NCBI taxonomy): Eukaryota > Dinophyceae > Suessiales > Symbiodiniaceae > Symbiodinium > Symbiodinium sp. CCMP2592. The sequence continues at coordinate 54,382 of CAJNDT010001524.1, forward strand.
TAACTCCATGTAGGATACTTAAAATTCTACTTATAACCTACTTACTAAGTGTCCTGCACCTCCAAGTAATATACCGCAAATACCCACTATTTAGGGCCGTCAGGGTTCTCGGGGGGCACTGGCAGAAACCTTTCAGTAACCCTGGGTTATGCTCAGTGCCGAACGAGGACCAACAATGTGGAGCCAGGGCTACACGAGGCGGCCTGTGCTCAGTCTCATTTACGAGTTTGGATTTGGGAGCCAGGGTTTGGGGTTTAGGATTCAGGATGTAAGACATGAGATTTTGGTATGAAGGTTTGGAGGGTTCTATATCGTACGCGAAAAAAGTTCAAGGTTACCTACTCCCTAGACCCCCCAACTACCCTCTACTCTACCCCCGAATACCAACTATTAAGGACCATGAGGGCTCCATTAATGTGTGTGTGTGTGTTTTTTATTTTTTTTGAGGGGGGTCTTGGTCTACTACTATAGTTTCCTAGTTCTGGTAGCTTAAGATTTCAGTTCCTAAACTCTAAACCCCAAAGCTGCTATAGCTTCCTTAATTAATCTGGAAAGTTTACCTACCCCACGCCTAGGTTGAAGAGCTGCTGGCAGTGCTACTTACTCGCTCCAGTCGGGCCCTATAGCCTCAAAACAGCAGGACCCCACATAAAGAACCCTTATGCAAACCCAGGGTTTCTTAATCAGGGTTTAGGGGCTTAGGGTTCCTACACTAGTCTTGATCTAGACCCAAGACTAACCGTAGGAATAAAATGGGCGCCCTTCTTGGGTTAAAGGGTGGTATACCGCAACCTACACCCCAAATTACAGGGAACACCTCTGGGTCCTACTGTTGATGACATAAATCCTGCATTACCTTAAGGGCCCTAAACTATGGGAATTATAGTATATTCCTTATTATGGGTAATGCAGGATTTATATATCATCAACCCTAAACCCTATACCCTATAGATCCCTTAAAAGAGCCCCTTAAAGGTACCCTTATAGATCCCCTTAAAGGAACCCTAGGATTTATATCATCAACCGTAGTGATCATTAGGGACCCTAACTTCTGGGACTTTTTAGTCTCAGGTGATGAACGTTTACAGTAAACCCCAAAAAGTTGGAAACCGGATTAAGGCCAAATAGTGCTGGGATTCCCTATACATGACTCTTAGGGATGGAGGCTACTGGCTTTCCAACTTTTGGGCTTCTACTATAGGGTTTAGGGTTTAGGGTTCCTGTCCAGACCCCTCAAAAAAACTCCAGGGTCCAAAGGATCCAAGACTCAGGTATTCGGGTTGAGGATAGTATTTATGTAGGTTACTGTGTTGGGTGCTAAAGGATAATTAGGTACGTGGACCTTGAGGGAAAAGATCCCTATGATATATCTTATCCCTAGGGCTACAGTCACTTAAATCATGGGTTTATGAAAAGATCCCTATGATATATCCCTCCAGTTACGGTTTACAAGGGATACTATATGGTTTCTAACCTACTATTCAGGCAATATAGGGGCATTGAAAAGGGCACGGTTTTTACGGTTCAGATTAGGGCTTCGGGTCAAAATTTAGGGCTCAGGATTGAAGTGCCCCGCAGGAAATCGGAGTATTGAAATGAGATCTTTAATCTAAGTGAAGACAGTAATTAGAACTCCCTTAAAGAACCCTTTGCACAGGCCAGGATAAGTATTGAGGCCCCTATATTGAATATCATCTACAGAGCCTGGAAGGAATCAAACCCTAAACCCTAAACCCTAAACCCTAAACCGAGGGTATGGGATCATTGCAACAATCGCTCGCACGTGTCGATTTCAGCGCCTGGGGGTGTTTCCGGCTCTACAGGAGAACTCCGAAGCCGAACCAAGGATCCTCATTGCAATTCAAGAAGTAGTCATAAAGAAGCGCTTGGAGGTTCGTGTGGTAGTTATAAGTAGGGTCCATGGTTTAGGGTTTAGGGTTTAAGGTTTAGGGTTTAGGGTCCCGTAATGTTTTTTATACGTATTAGACACAATAGCATGATCCGGGTTTTGGGGGTATTGATACGATCACTGTGGTGATTTAATCGATCCTGATCCAAACAACATTATGTCAAATTCCTCAAGCCTCCATTTTATGCTCGAACATAAGTGCTACCTAGACCCCCCAAAGTAGGTAAAGTAATGGCCCGAAACCTGCAAAAGGCTATTTTTCTACATACTTCCGGGGTCCAGGTATGCTCCTGCAATCTCCAACCAGCGCCTGAAACTAAAACGGAAGGCGTGTTTCATCCAGAACCTGAAAGCCTAAGCCACCCAGCCCGAAAATCTTTAAACTTGCCCCGAAGTCTACCTTCGCGACCCAAACCTCAGTAGTCCTTCCTGCACACCAGCTCCCTAAACCCTGTAACAAGGAGGTCTATAAGAAGACTATCAAGCCTACAACTCTACCAACACGCTCAAAGTCTCTGCATCGCCTCCCATGTTGCGCACGCCATAAGAAAGGCTACGGCATGTGCCGATCCTCTCCCGTAGGCTCTAAAACATAAGAAGTAACATAGGTGCCGAAATCATTACCAATACTATTTTGGGATTCCTGAGGGGCTTATGAAGCTTGCTGTTGTGAGGGTGCATGGTTCTAATTGCTACAGTAGGCTTGGGACGTTGGATTCCCGTCGCGGAGCTAAATCTCTTAAGAAAAACTCAAAGTTCTGGGTCTACCTGAGCCCTAGAGATCCTGCGTTTCGAAGGTTCCTCAAAATATTGTTCATGCTGAGTCATGACAATTGCAAGTTTTGGGAGGTCGAGGAGGGTCTATACGGTTGGGGTCTCGGGGGGTTTGGTGGCAGGGTTGGGGCTCAAGTGATGTGGAGCCAGCCGGACTGCGACGTAGCATGGTTTTGGGATTTGCGAAAGCTCAATCCAGGTTAACACCTGCCACATCAGCTGAATCATCTGAATCAAGTACTAACACAAGGATTGCGACAGGGATTCCATTATTCAGGCCCTTGAAGAAGGAGTGTGTTCTTCATCAGGGTTCTATTTGTTGCCTCAATATCTAAGCTAAGCCCCAGCTCAGACACCTCTAAATCTGGGGCTTCTGCCAAGAAGTGCAGGGCGGCAACTCATATAACAAAATCTCGGATCAAAACCCCTGTTGCCCAAACAAAGCCGCACAAGCACCCAACTTGGACTGGGATTCTCTTCTAAACCCCAAGCCCCAACCCGTAAACCTACCCTAAACTCCAATGCCGTATTCCTAAACCATGAACCCTACCCAGGTCCAGGAAAGCGGATCCGGTCTTGGAAGATCCATGTTCCGGTTAATTAAGATCTTGCAGCAAGGGAGCTAGGTGGCCACAAGAACGAACTTCAGTTTCAGGCATACTGAAAAGCCGAGAAACCAACAAAACTAAACAGGACCTGAGACCTGTATTTTTTCACTGAAACCCAAACGCCTGACCTCCGCCTATAAATGGTGGAATATACACGGGAGTAGTGATCATCATCGTGATAGCAATAGCAGTAGGGTCGGCGGTGCCAGCAATTGTCGTAGTCGTTCTCGTCGGCATCATAACAACATTGTACTCCTATTCCTACAACAACAACAACTACTACTACTACTCCTACTCCTACTCCTACTCCTACTCCTACTCCTACTCCTACTCCTACTCCTACTCCTACTCCTACTCCTGCTACTACACATACTACTACTAGTACTACTACTACTACACATACTACTACTAGTACTACTACTACTACTACTACTACTACTACTACTACTACTACTACTACTACTACTACTACTGATGCTACTACTATGTACTACTCTTGTAAGTACTACTAACTACTACTCCTATTTCTACTCCAATTCCTACTCCTACCCCACTTTGCCTACTCCTACTCCTACTCCACTTCGCCTACTCCCTCCGTCCGATTGTCCCGAGTTTCTTTGCTTCCCTAGCCCGCAAGCTTTGCATGCTACTTCCCCAAAACCTGAGAAGTAGTACTACATAGCAAGCATGTCCACTTATGGTCCCCATATAACGAATCGTTTAACACTCAGCCCGGTTCGCAGCAACAAGGTTTCTGTAAGACTTCGATGATCAAGATTGGGGCACGCACTGTTGCCCTTCTTCTCGTTGGAAGCCGATTACAGGGATCACAACAGTTAGAATCGGGATTTGGGTGTATATTATTATACTCGACTAATACGGGGACTGTACTGTAGCACGAAACACTGCACCCTAAACCATGACAAATGAAAGAGGATACTAGAAGCAATTGTTCAGGCCCCGTACTTGTATGTACATGCTTGGCACCGCACACCGTGGGGAAAAGGTCCTGGAGGGACTCGAAATCCTTCGCCAGGGCGTGATGGGTTGCTGCTACGTTTTGAGATATGTCAGGGTTTTGTTGAAGTTGTTCTGTGGTCTGTCTTAAGGGCGGATTGAACCAATGACGCCCTAGTATGCGAAAGAGTTCTTTCGAAAGAAAAGCAAGTATATAGTAGACTTGAAGACTTAGAGCTTTTGGTTTCTCTAGAGCATTTCGAATTTAGGGACCGAAAGTTAAGCCGTTCATTTGAGGAACATGATTGATGAGGTCCTATGTAGGTCTGGAAAGGTTTGGGCTGCAGTGGGGTCTTCCCCTCTGAGATTTTGGTTCGAGGGTGGCGCCGCAGACTAGAGTTGTTTACAGGTTACGAAGCTGGTGGTTTATGGTTTCATCACCTTTCCGTGGCTTAGGGGTCCATGCACCTCTACAGGTATGTGTATGTATGTATGTATGTACGTATGTATGCATTTATTTGTGTAGTTCTACAGACAGCCATACATACATACGAAGATATTATATAGATATACAAGGCTACATACACACATACACGCACATACATACATATATATATATATACATATAATATAATATTAAGCGCTAAAGAGTTTCCTATGACAAGTTTAATGCCAAAGCGCACACACACACAACGAAGCAAAACATATGGGCACATGGACCCCTAGGTACCTCAAAGTCCTAAACTTCACCAAACCACCGAATCCCAAACTTGAGACCAGAGACCGGCGCGCTCCCAGGACCTATCTAAACACGACATACTTGAAGGATCATGGGACTTAGTAAGTAGGTTATAATTGGGGTTATAAGTCCCCTAAGTGGAGTTATCCTAATTATAGCCTACTTATAACCTTACTTACTAAGTCCCATGAGCCTTTAAGTACCTGCAGGAGCTCTGGTTGAGGGTTTAGGGATATGGGAATGGGGGAACAGTGGAACGCGAAAGGAACCTTACGAGGTGCAAGTACGTAACACCCAAAAATTATGTACTCTCCCAAATACCCCCAAGGGTCCAAAGGACCCAATAATTAGGTACTCGGTTTTAGGATAGTAGTTACGTAGGTTAGGATTTTGGAGAGTATATGATTATTAGGTACTTGGACCCTTGGGGTACTAGCCGACATATGAGCCACTATGAACTCTATGTGTTGTCGGTCTCTATGTTACTTCGAGCGTCCTCCTTCGCTTGCGTCTTGAAGACAACGCCGAAAACAAAGAGGAGAACCAACCTTGGTGCGTTTGGTTCGATATCCCTCGACACCTCAACAGACAACAGACAGAACGATTTAGGTATATGCTTTAAAGGGTTCCCACCTACCTACTCAGGACTGGAGTACGGGCGCAACAAGTCCAGGATTGTCAAAACGGAGCACTATGCGGATCTGTGGGTTCTTTAACGTTGAGGTTTCAGAGTTTGGGGCTTAGGGTTTATTCCAACTAAACTGCCATAGACCATAGACCAAAAAAACAAACCACCAGACAACAGGGGACCCTAATATAGTACCCTAAACAATAGGATCCTTATTATAAGGACCCCCAAAATAAGGGACCCCATATTTTCGGAAACTCTAAACCCTAAACCCTTCACAGAACCCTTACAGATCCCTTTTAAAGGAACCCTTATGGATCCCTTTAAAGGTACCCCCTATTTTCGGAGAGTAAGCAAGAGCCTTGTAGGTTTATGTTTAGGGACTCCAGGCCTGAAGGCCCGTAGCTCCAAGGGGCAAAGGAGGGACCCTTAATGGGGACCCCTACCCATAGGGAAGAGAGTTCCTTTAAAGGGGTCTATAAGGACTACCATAAGGGGCTATATTGAGGCTACCTTAATTTAGGGCTCTTAGGGTTCCTTTAAAGGGATCTTTAGGGTTCCTTTAAGGGGTCCTTAGGGGTTTAGAGTTTAGGGTTCCTTTAATCAAAGGGGAAAAGGAGGGACCCTTAATGGGGACCCCTACCCGGGCACATAACAGCTATATCAAGGGTATATACCTAGGGGTCCTTATTAAGGGTCCCTCCTTTTACCCTTGGAGTTACAGGATTCTTGGGATTCAAGATGGAGGTTGAGGGAAGAATCATGTTTCTACTTCGGTGTCACAGTCCCAGCAGGGTTTAGGGTTCTATCAATCCACGAAATCACTATCAATCCGAAATCCTAGACCCTGAAACCCTTGAAGCCCTGAACCCCATTGCCATCCTAAGCACTTGGAGCCCAAAGATACCCCAGCCCGGCCATCTAAATTGAGGCCTCTGAAACTTATTCCCCGCAAAAGCCAGAAAGCTGCAACAGCATGTTCCTCATGCCCTCGAGGGAAAATAGCGGGAAACCCAGTATTCGTCATCCTACATACCTGTTCCAAGTTTCTGGTGTTCACTATATCCCCTCTCGCTGAGCTCCAGGCAGCAGCAAGAGCGTGAAGAACACCGACCGAATCGCTGCAGCGATTCCCTGGCTCAGTGGAGCTGTAGTTTCTGCTTGGGGGTACAGAAGTTCTGTAGGTTCGTTCATTAGGATTTCTGATATGATTTGCATAACTGCTCAATGTGTCGCAATCTGTCAGAGTTCTGAGGCTCGTGCAGTTTGGGGTTAAGGCGGCTTCCATTCAGGTTTTTTTTCGGTGTGAAGCTTCAGATTGAGATTGCTTGTTGCCTTTGCAGATGCTTTGGACTTGGTTTCTTCCTCCTATCTGCTGAAAACTCGGTCCTTGCATTCTTGCGTGATGTCCGAGTATTCCGAGTCGTTCCTGCCTGCGCTTTCTTTTACAAGACCCTGGAACCTGAAAGCCTGACACACCACTGAGTTGCTTCGTTTCGGTTTACGGTTCTGGGTTTAGGGGTAAGGGCTTCTTGCAACATCTCGTTGGCTTTCAAACTGCAGCCAACAGAAGGCTACAATTGCTCAGGGCAAACACTCGCCATGTATGAAACCCATTGACACTCAGGTAATTAAACGGATAGATAGCAGAACTCGCAACCACCTGGGTGCTAAACCACGGCAAACCCCAAAACCCTCAATACTCTAACGACCATGGCTTTGTCCACAAACGGTTGGACTGACTCCATTGCCCCTGTTGGGCCTTGAGCAGCGTCACCACCTCCGGCACCGCACGGAGGAGCCGCGCGATGCGGCCCAGCCTGCGAGAGGATTTCAGGCACCTACTTACTTGGAGGGGCAGGGGCCTTAGTAAGTCGTTATAGGTAGGGTTATAATTGGGGTAACTCCTTTTAGGGTACTTACAACTCTACTTAAAACCTACTTAATTACTAAGTCCCCTGCCCCTCCAAGTACTACGAATCGACCCTCCCAAGCAGGTTGTTACAAGGGTTTTTTACGCCTTTCGAAAAAGTTTTTACGTGTTTTATCAGGGTTCATGCTTGACTTCGAGGGAGCCTTCCGTGTAAGATCTATGTACTAAAGGGGCCTTAATCATTAGACTAGGGGTTCGGGGTATATTATACTATAGCTAGTAGTGCTAAGAAACCCTCAACATAGTATAGGTAATTATGTAGGCCCCTACATTGCAACACCCAGCCCCGGAAATCCTCAAACCACACTTTCTGAGTCCGAACAACCCTACATCATACACGGACAGCCCATTTCCCGAAACTTCTGATGACCAGCCATCGAGAGATGGAGATCCTGATTGAAACGAAACAGAAGCCACACAAATATCAAACTGCCCAGACCTTCCAAAATCCCTTAATTAAGGAATATACCCTAAATTATATTAGGGATCCTACTATAATTTAAGGTATATTCCTTAATTAAGGGATATTGGAAGGTCTGGGTGTAAGTAGGGTCAAGCAAAGCCTTAGGGTACGAACGCCAACACACGAGTTCGACCAAGCCTAATGCAGACCCCTGATTACATACTGGCACACCCCTCCCGAACTCACCACAGAATAGCCGGACTCCTAGTAATATTTCCGACAGCATTGCTTGAAAAAGCCCAAATCCTATATGCCTCGACTCGAAATACGCACGGTTGAAAACCCTAAACCCTATAATCCCTAAACTCCCAAACCCCATAATTCCTAAACTCCTAAACCCTAAGCCCTTGAACTCCCTTAACCCCAGACCTTCCAAAATCCCTTAATTAAGGAATATACCCTAAATCATATTAGGGATCCTACTATAATTTAAGGTATATTCCTTAATTAAGGGGTATTAGAATCCCCTAAACCCTAAACCCTATAGATCCCTCTAAGGATCCCTTTAAAGGAACCCTAAGGGATATTCCTTAATTAAGGGATATTGGTAGGTCTGGGCCCGACCTCGTGAGCCGCAGGAGCCGCACAGTTCGTAAGATCGTCAGCTCTTTGACCTCACAGTGCAGCTGACCTTTAAGGGTTCGGTTTAGGGTTTAGGGTTAAGGGTTCCTTTAAGGCTTCCTTTAATGCTTCTTTTAAGGGTTTCTTTAAGGGTTCCTTTATGGTAGAAGCCAGAAAGTTGGAACATCATTCTCCTCATGCCCTTAAGGTAAACTATAAGGGATCCTAGCACGAATCTTTCTAAAGCCGTGTTCCAACTTTCTGGCTTCTACTGTAGGTTTCAGGCAACAGAAACCCAAACCCTCTGAACTGAAACTCCAGGGTTTAGGGTTTATACAGGATTTGGGCCTTCGAGGCCCTACGGGGAACTCCAGAAAGTTGGAATATGGTTTCATGGTAGGATACCCTATAATTTACCATAGAAGGGTTAGGGCAATTAATCATATTCCAACTTTCTGGCTTTTACTTTATGAGGTTTCAGGGTTTAGGGTTCAGGGTTAAGGGTCTAAGGTTTAGGGGTTTAGGGTTTAGGGGTTTCAGGTTTGAGGGTTCAGGGTTTAGGGTTTAAGGTTCTGGGTTTAAGGTAGTTGACAGTGTATAGAGGGTCGTAAGGTTCGCTCTTTGACCTTACACCGCCGCCACAAACTACTCCAAACTCCCAACAATAAACCCCAAAACCCTTAACGCGAAGCCTTGTATTCTTGCGGGACTTGGACAAACACTCCAGGTTCAGGTTGTTGGGTCGGCTATGGGCGTTTAGAGGCTTCAGGGTGCATGTAATTTTCAGGATTCAGAATTTAGAATGTGCAGGTGCGCAGCAAGTTAAGACAGAGCGTTACAGGCTAGCATGGTCGAAGTTCCTTAGCCAGAGAGCCAATATCCCTTAGTTAAGGAATATACCTTACGTTATAGTAGGATCCCTAATATGATTTAAGGAAATATTCCTCAATTAAGGGATAGTGGGCTCTCTGGGTATAGAGGGCACCAGGCCTCAAAACCCCAAACCCCAACTCCCTGACTTAAAGGATAATGGGACTTGGTAAGTAGGTTTTATAATGGGGGTTATAAGTCCCATAAGTGGGGGCTATCCTAATTATAACCTACTTGTAGCCTTACTTCCCAAGTCCCATGAGCCTTTAAGAAAACCCCCAATTGACCCCTAAACCCCATGCCGTACCCTACGTTCCTCTCAAAACTCAGCCGCGGGCCGCGTGCACATCGCTGCTGTCCACGCCTGCCTGCAGTGAGGAGTCTGTTAAAGCTACCGTCAACATTAAGAGGCTTTTAGACGGCTTTTAGGGTGTGGGGCCAGTTTAGGGTGTCAGCGTGCAAGGACCTAAAAGACAGGAAAATCTATATACATAATATACGAGTTATACTTACACTAAACTCCGATTGGCGCAGGGATCCCTTCATGGCCATCTCATTGAGACTGTATATCACCATGGAGTCGATTGAATAAGCCTAGACCCTCCCCAGACCTTCCAAAATCCCTTAATTAAGGAATACACCCTAAATCATATTAGGGATCCTACTATAATTTAAGGTATATTCCTTAATTAAGGGATATTGGAAGGTCTGGGTCCATCTACCCTCTATTAGACCCTAAATGCCCCTTATTGGGGACCATATACCCCTATTTGAGGGTACAAGGAGGGTCCTGGAGGGTTTCTTTTGTTCTGTTTGGAGGAGTTGCCCAGCTTGGAAGGCATTGAAATGATACCATGCTCTATACAAAAGCGAATGACCCTGTGCATGCACACTGACGTGAAGATCTATGTGCTTCAACAACGCAGAACCAAGAAGTTGTGGAATGATATAAGCATCGGCCCTAACAATTTTGATAAACAGAACAAAAGCTTAAAGCCTAAACCCTAAACCCTATCTTGTTTTGAATTGGAGGGCTCTAGGACACCCCCGGCGTGCGACGGGGTGCGCAGTCCCCCAGCGTGCGACAAATTGTTTGTGAAGGCTGTAGTTCACACTCTGAACATGCACCCTCTCTTGTTCTGGGACTAAACCCCCCTCCCCCGCCCAGCATGCGACAGGGATTGGGTATCCGAAGCTTTTTAGAAATTTGTCGCGGGGCGGGCGATGGTGGGTGCGACGTCGTTTTCTTTGAATGTCGCACCTGGTTCGCCGCCTGTGTTATGCTTTTTTGGAAGGTGTGCAAGGCAGATGACCAGCACTCCAAACGGTAGCTCCCGGACCTCTAACCCGCCTAGCCTAAAACCCAAAACATTGAACCCGCAAAGCCCCTTTGAGACCTCCTGACTTGGTGCGAGACTCCTTTGGAGGATGTGACCCCTGAAAGCTCCCAAACCAGCTAACCCAAGGCCCTACAAAACACGAACGATTGGAGTCGGAATCTCAAGCTCCACGTGTCCCAGGAAAGAGGATAATTTCTGGGCCAAATGGAAGTTATTCTTCTTCATCTTGGACGAAGGCAATTAACCCCAAGCCCGTAAAGACTAAACCTAGAACCCTAAACCTGAAACCCCTCAGAACCCTCAAACCCCCAAACCCTGAACCCCCAAACCTGAAATCCGAAACCCTGAACGCTGAAGCCTTAGCCTTTAATCATGGCATGATCGAAGCACATGTTAGGGTTGAGGGGTCATGGCAACCTCTTCAACTTATGATCCGTGTACAGCTGAAAGTTCAGCCGTTGATGAACGTAATCTGCAGCATCCTTCAGCCTAAAGTCTTACCCAAAGAGTAACCATTCGCACTAGCCATGCAAGAAGAGCCTTGCAAAAATACCACCGGCTCTGTTGAAGATTCCAGCGTTTTGCTATAATTCGGTGGTTCAGCGAGGACGAAGGTGTCATAAGCAGAAACAAGTGCTATGAAGCCCCATACACTATAGGTAGAATGAATCCGTGTGAAAGCATCTGGTGCAACCTAAACTCAAATCCGTCAAGACACAGTCATTATAAATCGAAAACCCCAACAACCCTACATCGAAACCCACAACACGGCAAACAGACCCTCCTAATCCTAAAACCCAAACGCCCAACATCGCCCAACCTTGGAACCTGAATCCGTGAAGTCACCCTAAACCCCTAAACCCTCAACCCAGAACCCTAGAACCCCCCCCCCCCTCCCCATCCCCCCCCACCCCCTCCCCCACACCCCCCACCCCGAACCCCTAAACCCTCAACCCAGAACCCTAGAACCCCAGAATCTTAGAACCGGCAACCCTCGAACCGTAAACTCTCGAACCCCGAACCCTAGAACCCCAGAACTATACTGAACTTAAACCCTAGCAAAAGTTATACTGTTTAGCTGTCTCGCAGGGATTGTAGTACCCCTAAGAGAACCCCAGAATTATTAGTTTAGCTGTTAAATAATAGTATCCCTAAGAGAACCCCAGAACCCAACAGCCCTAAACCCTAAACCCTAAATCCTAAACCCTAAACCCTAAACCCTAAATCCTAAACCCTAAACCCTAAACCCTGAACCTAAACCCTAAATCCTAAACCCTAAACCCTAAACCCTTAATCCTAAACCACCGGTGCTCAGCCCGCGGCGATCAACATGACCAATGGCAGCATCCAGACCTCGCCTCGCCACAGTGGGGCTTCATCTTATTATAGGATAGTCAAAAGGGCCTCCAAGTAGGGCTTCGGGGTTCGAGGGTTCTTAGGGTTATGGTTCTAGGGTTCTTAGGGGTTTAGGATTTAGGGTTTTGGGTTTAGGGTTTAGGGTTATAGGATCCTTAAGGGAGGGTGGTTCAAGGGGGGAGGGTATAAGGAATCCTTAGGGGACTGTAAGGGAACCTTAGGGAGTACTAGGGAGAATTAGGGATCACTAGGCTATATACCCCCCCTTGGACCCTCCTCCCTTAAGGATACTACAATCTTACGGCTAGACCCAAGAGTAACCTAGGAATAAACAGACCCCCTTTGGAGGATCCAAAAAGTAGATCCCTTAATGGGGGTTCCCATGCCGTACCCTTGGTAGTATAGGTGCCCAAATTAGGGGATCTACTTTATTCTTAAGGGAGCTTTAGGGTTAAAGGTTAGGGCCGTTTAGGGATTCTTAAGGGGTTTAGGGTTTTCGACTTCAGAGCTACTTGGAGGGTCGGGGGACTTAGTAACTGGTTATTTTAGGGACTTATAAGTACCATAACCCCAATTAGGGTCCCTTTTAGGGTACTTATAAGTCTACTTACTCCCTACTTACTAAGTCCCCCGACCCTCCAAGTAGGGGTTTAGAGTTTAGGGTTTTCAAGGCGTAGGTTTGCAAGGCTTCTAAGGGTTCCACTTGCAAGCTGCACTGCCGGCAGCACTGCCTATGCACGACTAACTGGAGCCACTTGGGGACGAAGTTAAAGCACAGAAGAACTCACCAAGAAGAGGGCAGAGAGCGTGCGGAACTCGAAACTGCGCCCGAAGAAGAAAGGTGAAGATGCGCTGTTTCTTGGGCTGCTTCGCACCAAGTAGCCGTCTTCGGGGTTTTGGGAGTTAGAGCTTAGAATGACGACCAGAAGACTTCTATGTTTCCAAGAGGGTCCTATGCACCTGTATGGTAGAATGTAGGGTTTCTATATTAGGAATTTCTATTGTGATCCAGGGAAGTACCCCCCATAGCAGTACATAGGACCCTTTGGGCTTTGCAAGAATGACAGCCCACAGTGCAAGAAACAAAAAACTTCCTTGCATCATGTAGGGTGGGCCTGGGGAGCTGCACTTACACGTGGGTCATGACCCGAATGCCCAATGGCGTTTAAGTCCAACTCGAGATGCAAAATCAACAGCATAGAAAACACATGCTGGACTCCACCTCAGGAAAGATTTTGCTGTTCCAGAAGGCTGTGATTGGGGTTTAGTTTTTGTTTGGTATATCTCATTGAACCTCAAATCCCCATTTTGAGGAGGTTTGTCAGATCCTACGAAGCGCCGTAAGACTGTCCAGGCAATCGTTGTAAGCAGGGCTTGGGGTTATGGGTTCAAGGTTTCAGGCTTAGGGTTTCGGGGTGAAGGGTTTCTGGCTTATGGCTTATAGGGTTTAGGGCTCAGGGTAAGGATCATGGGACTTAGAAGGCAGAGTAAAATTACGCGTTCCTTGGTTGGGGTGATAAGCACAGCTGGCTTTTTGATAATAGGTAACAAGAGTTACTATGCCCTAAACCCTAAACTCTAAACGGTTTTACAATGGATAATCCGTGTTACTATGTCCCAAATGTCTTGCCCGATGGAGCCCCGCAGATCTGATCCTCAAAACTCTCAGCTTTGACAGAGTTTAGGGTTTAGGGCTTAGGGTTAGGCAATGAAAGACACACTAAGCCAACATGCTGAAGACAGCAACAACCAAAACCAACAAACAGTGTAACAATGCCGAGACCCTCCGAGCAAAAAAGGGAATGAGTGAACCTCAAAACCAGGGGACCTGGCAGATACAAACACGCCCTAAGACAGCAAACACAAATTAAAGCATAAACCCTAATCTAAGCCCTAAGCCCTTAAACCCCTGTAATAACCCTTAAGAAAACAACCTGACACACCGCAGCGTCTTTAAAGCAAGCCTTAAACCCCGACGCGACCTCCACAAAGCAACGCAGACCCCAACACAAATTGCCAAGGGCTGTCCCAAACCCTACACGCTGAACCCTAAGCCTACCCAAAGACCCACTTTGACCCTATACCCATAGGCCCCATAGTAGTTCCTTCTTGGGGTTCATACGTCGAATCCTATAGGGTAATCCCAAAAAGGAACTACTATGCCTGTGGATCCAAAAACCTACCGTTTTAAGGGTTCTACTTTCGAGTTAAGGGGTCATAACCTGCTATTCTGTAGGGTTTGGGGTCACAGGTGGGGCCTATGGGTATATCTTAGAAGCTGCCCCCACCCTGTAATAGTGGTATAATAGGAATATAATAGGGCCCTAACATAATCCTTATAGTCACTATTACAGGGTGGGGGCAGCTTCTAAGGTACACCCTGCACCGCTAGGGCTTCCGGCCGATCATCAAAACGACCAAGGCCCCATCGAAGCCGAACCTGGTCTTTTCTCAGAGGAGCTCTATAACTAGACCCAAGAGTAACCGAGGAAAAAGAGTGGGGGCCCTTTTCGGATAAAGAACCTAGACCCTAAACAAAGGAATAAGGGCCACTCTGGCGCCGAGATAAGGGATATCGGGCTTCACAATGTAGCCCTTGACACTGGATCTAGTTTACTCCTGCTGCGACTGTATGTTTTGGAAATGCTGGAACTCGTGTCAGGACGAACATATCTTACACCAGATTCTATAGAGCTGGGTAGCATGATGAGGGAGACTCCTTAAAAGGGACCTTAATCCTAACTCCCAAGAGCCAGAACAGCCCGATGATGAGGTCGACGAAGGCGAGGCCTATAGGACAATACACCAAAAGGCTGGCCTACAAAAGGTGATCATTACAATACTGACGACGCTCACGATGATGACGGTGTCGATGATGATGAAGATCGTGATGGGAATGATGGTGATGGTGATGACAACGATGAATGCTGAAGTTAACGATGATGTGATCATCAAGGTACGATATACTCATGAAGGTGCCGCTGTAAATGATGACTACTACTGCTAATAATGAGAATAATAATGCCCTAACTCCCAAATTCTACGCCCAGAAACCTCAGGCCATCTCAGGCCTGTCCCCTGAAACCGTACACCGCAAGACATAAATTAGAGTTGAGGGTTTAGGGTCCCAAAACCCTAAACCCTAAAAAACCATAACCCCTAAGTAAACCCTTAAACCCTAAAGCCCTAAACCCTAACCCCATACCCCCAAGTAAACCCTAAAGCCCTAAACCCTGACCCGAAAGTAAACAAAAAAGAACACCCAAAGTCCCTGAAAAATGGCCCCGAAGTCCCCCAAATCCTACACACACCCCAACCCAAACCCTAAACCCTAAACCCCTAAACCCTAAACCCCTAAACCCCAACCCAAACTCCTGAACCCAAAGCCCCAAGGCCGAATATGCCCTAACGCCCAGTCCGCACGAATTACCGGCCTTGCTTAACTTAAGAATTAAGCTTACCCTAAGGCTCTAAGGACTCATATTTTAAGGCTTTTGGGCCTAAAGACCATATTATATAAGGCTTTTGGGCCATTTTGAGCCTTAGGGTTAAGGTTTGGGTACCCTCAAGTCGAAAACTTTGCGCCCGAAAACTTCGCTCGTTCGCCAAACCAAACTTCGAACCTGAGCCTGGGACTTTTCTTCCCGAAAAGTTTGAGCCCGAAAGCTTCCCAGGACCCTCCTTGTACCCTCAAAATAGGGGTATATGGTCGCCAATAAGGGGCATTTAGGGTCTAATAGAGGGTAGATGGACCCAGACCTTCCAATATCCCTTAATGAAGGAATATACCTGAAACTATAGTAGGATCCCTAATATGATTTAGGGTATATTCCTGAATTAAGGGATTTTGGAAGGTCTGGGTTTGTGCCTAACAACACACCAGCTAGAACCCGCAACTGTTGCACGGTTACACTCGAAAACTCTGAACCCGAAATGCCTGGGAAAGAAACCTTGTGGCTGGCTGGTTGCATCCTATATGCCACACGTTAGTTGAATTTAGCGAAGTACCTAGGCCAAAGCCTAGCTTCAAGTCCCCAACCCCAGCTGTCCATGACATCTCACTTGGTTCACGTACTCAAAGACGGCATCGAGGATCGGCAGAGTTCGCTTGGCCTCTATAGCTTCCTGTCGCATGGATCTGAAGCCATCGGTGTCCGCGGTGTCGATGAAGGTGATTCTCAAGCCGATGTCACATTGCCCACGGCTTGTTGCCCTGAGCAGCAAAGCCGATGTTGTCCTCCCGTGGATCTGTCTTCTCTGCAACAACGGACGCTGCAGGGATGTAAAATAGGGGCCTAAATAATCACCAATATTATGGCAGGGGTTCCTTACTATACTTATAGTATAATAGGCCCCCCAAGCCCTATTCTAATCATTTAGGCCCCTCTATTAGATCCAACCACCGAGTGCAACCGTCGCGAACCAAATCTTAGTTATACTCAGGAGCCTTAGGGCCTAAAGGAACCTTAGGGCCTTAAGGTATACTATGGCACTTGCTCAAAGCCCCTATCTTGTGCCCTCAGGCGCATGAACATGTGGTGCCTCATGACGATGTGGAAATGAAGCTTGCTAGTGTCAACTTGTCGGGTATCATGGGGAACTGAAGGTTAACCTTTTTGGCTATATAGGGATTATATAGGGGCTATACTACCCAGGAAAGGCTAAAAGTTACCTACTCTATCTGCTACTAGGGAATACTGACAGGGCCTCATAAGCATGCAAGAATGCAGATGTCAGCTCTAAGCTATTTTCAATGTCATCATGGGACAAGAACATATCGAACATGTCCCAAAGCTGGGCGAGGTAGTCCGTGTAGTACTAGAAGAGAGGATTCATTCATGGACAACTTCTAAACCCCATAAACCCCTAAATCCAGCCTTTTGCGCAGGCGGCCCGAAACCCTAAACCCTAAACCCCCAAACGATAAAACTTAGCAGCACTACTCGCGCTGGGAATCCCGCCAGAAGTCCTTCAAGCAATCCCGCTTCCGGCGGAACCTTTGCAGGTTTAGGGCTTGAAATTTCGGCTCTGGGGCTCTTAGGATAAGAGGGCTTGGGGTTATTGGGGTCTACCTTAGCCCTGAATAACCCACCTTTTTTAGGGCTCCTTAGTATGAATTCCTTACACGAGTCCTTAAAAATAGGTTATTCAAGGTTAAGGTAGAGTTTAGGGTTCAAAGTTCAGGGCTTGACTTAGAGATTCCACGAATCGGAAACGAGTTTCGGGACTTTGTGTCCAGTCCGCGCTGCGGCACCCTAAGCAATCGTAAACCCCTGTACCCTCTATTAACCCTACACCCTAAAGCCTATACACCATGTCCACTAAACCCTATAGATTCTACCCCAGGTTAATAAATGCATGCCCTCAAGCAACAAACAGCATGCATTCTTCAGCTTGGCCTTCTTGAGTGGGTGGTGGTAACATACAATCGCTCAGCCAAGCCCATTCATGCCTAACCCTATAAACCCCCCTAAACCCCTAAACGGCCCTAAACCCTGAACCCTAAAACCCTAACCCCCCCAAAAGACGCAACTCACGGAGGCCCCACAAAACAAATAAACAGCCCGAACTTAAAGGCGCTCCGGTGCGCTGAATGCGGATGCAGACGTACACATGGACAGTTCTCTAAACTGGGGTTTAGGGTTTTAGGGGTTTAGGGTTTAGGGGTTCGGGGGTTTAGGGGTTTAGGGTTTAGGGGTTTTAGGGTTTAAGGATGTTTTAGGGTTTAGGGGTTTAGGGTTTAGGGCCTTAGGGTTTAGGGGTTTAGGGCCCTAGGGTTTAGCGTACTATATTGGGGCCCCAAAAAGGGCCCCTAATTTAGAGAACTACACACATGTATGTGCATGCACGTTATATTACATGACGTGACATTATGCCATTTCATTACATTACAATCCATATTCAAACTAGTACATTCCAGGATTACCATCCTAAAGCCAAGCCCCGAATTTGTGAGTTAGCAAGATTTTGGGGCTGTCGGTGGCTGTGCCCGAAAACATCAACCATACACCACACATGTGAAAGCACAAACCCTATACCGCAAACCCCAAACCCTAATTAGGCGTTGGTTGCCCGACAACCTCAGGGAAAAATACTTGGAGGATCAGGGGACTTAGTAAGCAAGGCTATAAGTACCGTCATTGGAGTTATAAGTATAGCTACCCTATAGTAACCCTAAGACCCATGATCCTTAAAACCCCCACGCCCCCCTGATGGAACCATTTTGAAAAGCTGGAAGGAAGCCTCTAAGGAACCCTACAGTACCCTTGAAAGGAACCCTAAACCCTGGTTACTAAGTCCAATGATCTTCTAGACCCCAACAGTAACTTAGGAATACAAAGGGTGCCCTTTTCGCTGTTAAAGGCGGGTTATAAGAAAACCTAAACCCCTAAAAAAAAGTGATAAGGGCCTACTCTGGGTCCTACTAAACCCGAAAGCCCTAAACTATAAGTCCAATGATTAGAACCCCCTTACAGGTAGGTAGTTCTTCTTCCATAGTACTCCCATCAAAGTTTTTTGACTTATAGGAGTGGTATAGGAGGCTAATGGCAAACTACCCACCTAACGACTACCCACCTGTAAATGGCTTAGAATGATCCTGTAATAGTGACTATAAGAATTATAGTAGGGCCCTTTTACATTCTTATTATACCACTATTACAGGGTGGGGGCAGCTTCTAACCTAAACCCCTAAACTACAGGTCCAATGATCTTTTCAGCAGAACTAAAAGCTTCCCTAAGCTCCCAGCGCGCAGAAGCGGATGACCTGGGAGGCAAGCAGAAACTGTCGGCTCACGGTTTAGGCGTTTAGGGTTTAGGCTTTAAAGGCTTTAGGGTTTAGGGCTTTAGGGTTTAGGGTTTTAGGGTTTTAGGGTTTAGGGTTTAGGGTTTAGGGTTTTAGGGTTTTAGGCTTTAGGGGTTTGGGGGTTTAGGGTTTTAGGGTTTTAGGGTTTAGGGTTTAGGGTTTTAGGGTTTTAGGGTTTTGGGTTTAGGGTTTTAGGGTTTTAGGGTTTAGGGTTTAGGGTTTTAGGGTTTTAAGGTTTAGGGTTTCAAGGTTATTTGTCGGGTATCATGAGGAACTAAAGGTTAACGTTTTTGGTTTTATAGGGACTATACTACCCCAAAAAGGTTAAAGGCTACCTACTCGACTACTAGGTTAGGGTTCCCAACAGGTCCTAAGTATGTAGGGTTTCTATGATACGAAATTGCTATTACGATTGGGCAAAGATCCCCCATAACCATACCTACATCCCAAACATAGCAACGGCATCTCAGAAGTTTGTCCTTCCGAATGCCCACCAACCTGATATGCAGCATCAGATTTCTAGAACCCAAGCAGCCCATCATCCAGGACTGTAGGATAATGATTAGAATATATACTAGGATGCCCAATAACCTAGGAAAAGAAAGGGCTCCCTTTTTGGTATTGGGCACCTTGACAAGGAACCTAGGACTACCAAAAAGGGAAAAAGGGTACTACTGGGCATCTTAGAATAAGGCTTTGGACTCCTTTATAGTATACTTATGACAAGGAGCCCTAAGGAATAATATGGGTAATTCTTTAAGCTGCTATAGTAAACCAGAAGCAGAACCCCCTCCTGCGATTGTCCTTGGCCCCCGGGCAATTTCCAGCGTGAAGACCAGACAAAACAGGTGCTCGATAGCCTAAGCTGCCAGGGGTTTAGGGTTTAGGATTTCGGGTCAGAGACTCCAATTGCTGTTCAATTCGGGGTCCCGTCTTCAAACCAAAACCCTCATATCCATTGAGGGTCCTCCTTGCAATTTCAGGAATGTAGCCGACCAAATTTGTTGCATTTAGGGTATCGGGGCAAAAGATGGACCCAGGTTGAGGGTTTTCACTTCAAGGATCATGGGACCTAGTCATTGGGGTTATAAATAAGGTAACTATACTTATAAGTACTTATAACCCCAATTAAGGTACTTATAACCTTACTTGCTAAGTCCCATGATCCTCCAAGCAATTCACAAGAACTGGGTCGGAGACTGTCTGCTCCGCATTCAGCGCGGCCATATTGGTTCTGTGCGGGGCATCTGCTTCCACACCTCAAAGGCCATGTAGGGGTTCAGGATTAGGGCCTGTGGTTTTGGGTTTCGGGTCCTTGGGTTAACTAGTCAATTAATTGAGGGTTTCGGAACCCATTACAGTAGCCGCCAAGTGTAAACGATGATGATTTCGGGAATACTCCTTCAATAGTATAGGGCTGTCTGCGTACTGGGTTGGCCCCTGGCCAGGACGAAACATGACACTGCATGACCATAATGAGTTACTGCTACTTTTATTTACCATTTAATGGGCCACGCAAAGTAAAGGCTGTGTCGGTTCTCGGTATCAGAGAGTTTGTTCATGTCATGTGTTGGACCTGGGTATGACATCACATTTGATCTGCAGACCCTGATATCGTGAGACTGGGTCGCCTAGGTCGGGAAGGATACACCATGCTTCGTGTGAGGGCTTAGGGCGTCGCTCAAAAGGACAAGGATGCCCGCTTTCAAGGAGCCTCGCCTCCTGTGAGTGTTTAAGTTTAATGTCTGGTCCCCCACAGGACAGGGATACATCCCCCGCCTCTTGTGAGGGTTTAACTCTAAACCCTCACGGTTCAGGATTTAGGGCTGACCTAGAGGCTCATACCCTACCCCTTCTTTGGATACCTAGTTTTTATGGTTAGGATCTGTTATATAGAAAAGTAGATACCCTACAAAAGGGGTAGGGTATGAGCCTACCGGTAGGATTCTAAACTCAAGACTTAAAACGCCCGACCCGCCAGCCGCAACCTGAGACCTGAGGCCTCAACCCCTCAAACCCCGACACCCAGGCTCAAGTCTGGGAATCATGGTATGTTCCTTACCCTAAGGCTCAAAATGTCCCAAAAGCCTTATGTGATATGGCCTTTAGGCCCAAAAGCCTGAAAATATGAGTCCTTAGAGCCTTAGGGTTATCTTTGGGTAATGCAGGAATTATATCAAGTATACCTTAACCTACCAAAACCCTACTATTTTGTAGGGCCCCTATATTTTCCATATTAGGGGTGTATAAAAGAACCTACAAAAAGTAGGGTTTTGGAATGATATCATCAACCGTATTATGCAAAGTGGGTATATATTGCATACCTTTTCAATGCAGTCATACAGCCTAAAACCTTCGAACCCTCAACCCCAAACCCCCAAACCGCAATTCCCAACCCTATATAAGCCCCGATTCAACCCCTCAACCCCTTTAAACCGCGATTCTCAGCCCCAAACCCGAATTCCCAAACGACTTAACCTTCCACCGCCCCTATCCCCTAAACCCTAAAACCTGAACCTGCACCCCAGAAGCCCTGACCCCTCCCGTGCCCGGCTGCTCAGGTGCATACCGATCCAGACAGAGTTCGTCAGTACGATCTTGGGCTCATCGGGGTTTAGGGCTTAAGGGGTTGTTTAGGGTGTAGGATTCCGATCTTGGCTCATTGGGGGCTTTAGGGTATAAGGGGTTTAGGATTTACGGGGTATAGAGGTTTAGGGCTTTAGGGGTATACAGGGTTTAGGGTTGAAGCGGTTTAGGGTTTAGTATAGGGTCTAGGATTCCGATCTTGGGCTCATTGGTTTTACGAGGGCTTGTCGGGTTCCTGAGGGTTTATGGGGTCTACAAGGGTATATGGAGTTCAGGGTTAGGGGTTAATGGGACTAGGGACCAGGGTTTAGAGTTTGGGGTTGAGGGTTGCCGTTATGTGCTTGTTAACGGGCATCTTTCTAGGCTTTACATAAAGGCTTTATAGGTTCATGCAAGGGACTTAACTTGTTGGTGGGTTTCAAAGCATGTCTACAGGGCTCTTGCTATGTGCAATAAAATGCGCTACATTATGCATGGGCTACGACGCGCATGGAGCTTCAGCATTTAGGGATCGCACGTATATTAGAAGGGTTCTCCCAAACTACGTATTGTTGAATGCGTGTTGAAGGGCTACTGCACTAATTGCGAACTTATTCTGCCTTACGCATCTGTGGCGTTGTGTTCTTTTCCATCTTCCCCCGTGCGTCTGCAACAGACATCGGCATCCGCCATTTCGGATGTCATGCCATCGTTGGCCAGAAGTCCCCGAAGTGGGGGATCCGCAAGGTCGGTCGTCTCCTGCTTGTTCCACCTACCCCCGTGTTCAGGAGCACGCTCCAAAGTACCGCTGAATCAAAGGGGAAAAGGAGGGACCCTTAATGGGGACCCCTATACCCCACAATGGGGCTATATAATGGGTATATAATAGCTATATTAGGGGTATATACCTAGGAGTCCTTATTAAGGGTCCCTCCTTTTCCCTTTGGAATGAAGGAAGACCACACGATCAAAGCGCAACATTGGCACATGCCCTTTCAGCTTGCGTGCTGCTGAGAGAGGTTCTTCCTTTAAGGGATCCCTACAGGGATCTATAGGATTCCTTAAAGGGATCTATAGGGTTCCTTAAAGAGATCTATAGGGTTTAGGGTTTAGGGTTTAGGTTCCAGTCTTGTCTGCTTTTCGCCAAAAGGTCCAATGTACATACATAGTAGAATGTAGGGCTTCTATATGTTATAATTGCTATGATGATTTGGGGAAGTATCCCCCGTAACAGTAGCTAGGACCCTTAGGGTGAAGGCGCAGAACGGGAGGACATACGCGGTGAGCCCAAGCGAAGCTAGGAAACCTCCTTATGCGCGTACTGCGGTTGTCATGTTCAACGGCATGATCAGAAGTCGAAGAAAGCCATAAGTTGCAGTTGTCGATGCTGTCACCCACAAACCCCGACATCTTGCGATGAAGAGTGCTGCGATAAGCCGGTGCAAGGCCGTATCACAATCAAGAGCCCATGTTGTAAACCTGCTAGCAGACTGCTAAAGACCGCATGGAAACCTGCAAAAGACCCTCTTAGTTGCTGAGTTCATAAGCACCAAAGAGTGTACGATTTTAGCTTTATAGTGGGCGGGTAATATTATCCCAAAAAAGTGTATATAAAGTGTATCCACTCAGCTCCTAACCCCTGCACCCAAGTCTATGAGAGACCGGAGTTTAAACCTTCCGGACCCAGTAGGGTTTAAGGGTGACAAGTGTGGGGGGGGGGGGGGTGTCAGGGCAGCCACTAATTGATGCCCACTGGCATCAGGCTAACACATGCATCCCAAATCCTGCGGCTTCCCCAAGTGCTAAAGGGGCACCCTAAACCCTAACCTCATGAAGCCTAAACCCTAAACTGACCCTCAACCCCTATAACCCCAAAAGCCTATCCCCCAACACTGAAGCCTTCAAAGCCTTGTGGTTGGATCCTGGGTCGCTCTTCGAACTATCACACCACAAGAGCCGAAGGGACTACCTTACTTAAAGGATCATGGGACTTTGGAAGTAGGTTATAATTGGGGTTATAAGTCCCCTAAGTGGGGTTATCCTGGTCCTAATTATAACCTACTTATGACTTATAACCTTACTTACTAAGTCCCATGAGCCTTTAAGTAGGGTTGAGGTTTGGGGGGGCCCCAGGGTTGTAGGTTTCGGGCTAAGTCAACGGTTGAAACCATGGGCCTCTAGTATGGGCCCTCAACCCTAGGATCCCTGAAACCTACAAACGATCCATATCAGGGGCCCATACTTCTAACCTTAGATTCAGGGCCATGCAGGACGCCACGAGTTTGTTGGGTTTAGGGTATAGGACGTGGCGGTCAAGGTGGACAACTCTAGGATCCTGGCGAAACCAATAGCCTGCTAGGATGCCATGCCAAACCTTAAACCCCCAACCCCAAACCCTAAACCCTAAACCCTAAACCCCTAAACCCTAACCCTAAACCCTAAACTTTAGCCTAAAACCCTCAACCCCCGAGCCGAAGCCCTAAACCCCAAAACCGAAGCCTTAAACCCTAAACCCTGAACTTTACACCCTAAATCCTCAACCGAAAACCCAGGGCCCCGTGCGACCATGGAAATCAGGAAGAAGGTGTTGCTTCTGGCAATCGCTGCGAAGCAACCTGCTCTGAGCAGCCGTTGTGAGGCCCTTACAGGGCTTTTTTTTGCAATCCTATGAAACCCCATATGCACGCCGAAAAAGTCCTGTAATTCCTGTTAACCATGACCTACTTGTCGAGTATCATGGAGAACTTAAGGTTGACCTTTTGGACTATATAGGGGTTATATAGGGAATACACTTCCCCAAAAAGGTTAAAGGTTACCTACTGTACTACTACGGTTGATGATATAAACCCTGCATTGCCTACAATAAGGGATATACCATAGTTCCCATAGTTTAGGGTCCTTAAGGTAATGCAGGATTTATATCATCAACCTATGATGTAACGTCTGTTCCTCAAGTAGGGAGTCTCTGGGCTAATACCAAGATTACTTGGAGGGGCAGGGGACTTAGTAAGTCGTTTATAAGTAGGGTTATAATTGGGGTAACTCCATTTAGGGTACATATAACTCTACTTATAACCTACTTACTAAGTCCCCTGCCGCCTAAACTGTATTCTAAAGCTAACCTGGGCCCTGCGGCATCTATTTCGGATTTAGGGTTTAGGGTTTAAAGTAGGGTTATTTAAGATAAATTATAGCATCTTCCTTTTTACGGGCCACATCAAGTCGGCCGTCGGATTCGGGGATTGGCACCATCGCCCTGACTCGCGCCGCCGGCACAGCCTTCTCAGCCTGGCGTTGCGCTCTCAGCTCGGCCACTTCCAGCCTAAGGGCGCGCAAATCTTGTCGGAGCGCCTGAGAATAGATCACACATGGTCTACGTAGGTGCTCACTCCACCCGCGTGTCAACAAATATTCGACGTTTGAGATGCTTGGGGGGGTCGTTGAGGGCTCGGATTTCGCGTTCAGGCGTCAGAGCTGTCAAGCTGCAAAGATTACCTTAGCCCTGAATAACCTGCCTTTGTAGGGTTCCTCATTATGATTTCCCTCTATAAGTCCTTAAAATGGGTAGGTTATCCAGGGTTAAGGTAGGAATTAGGGATGATGAATCTCGGGTGTATAGACATAGGTTGAGGGCCTGGTCTTTAGCGGGGGGGCTCAGGGCTTTGAGGGTTCAGGGTCGAGGCCCTCTCTCAGAGACCAAAAAACCTCTGAGCAGCAAGGAAAATTTGAATCATTTTAACACACTATACTACAACATGTACTAGAGTATATACTAGCGTCACAGATGCTAGAATACACGGTAATGGACTGCGAAAATGCGGTAAGGGACTATACATATTGAGCGATAAGATCCTATGCTGGACTAGAAGTATACCATAGTATGTCTAGACCCAAGAGTATCCTAGGAATGGTGCCCTTTCTGGGTTAACGGGGGTTATAAGAGAACCTAAACCTTAGAAAAGGGAATAAAGGCCTACTCTGAGGCCTACATAGATGTTGAGGATCCACGTTTCATCTCGATTCAAGGGCTTTGGAGTGACAAGGGAAGCAATGCCCACATCTCCCAAACAAAACTATACTTGGAGCTTCCTGGGATTCGTTAGTAAGGCTATAACCCAAAGGCTCCAGGTACCGTATAGGGGTTCCTTTAAGGGTTTCTTTAAGGGTATCATGAGGGTTTAGGGCTTAAGGCTCCAAGAACCCATCATACAGTAAAAAAAAGGCGTTGAAATACCCATATAGGCACCCCTGTAAGGCCTAAGTACCTACTATATGGGCACATGGAGTCTTAGGGTAAGTACGATACATGTGCTAGTAACCATGCGTATTAGTTGCCCCAGTCAAATAACCCTAAGTAGCTACAAACAAAGCCCCACGATCTCTTGAGTATAAACACTAAGGAGCTCAAAAAACTCCTGACATCCAGCCTACTTGTCCAGTATCCTGGGGAAGTAGAGGTTAACCTTTGGGAGTTTATTGGGACTGCACGTAGGGACCAAAAGGTTGAAGGTTACCTATACTCTACTACTAGGACGTAGGAAAAGCTCACGGTTGGATGATGCGCGGTCCTTCTCCTGACTTTCACTTCTATCTGCCGCACTTCACTTTGACGTTGTTTCAAGGGAGAAACCTTGTGTGTAAGGGTGTTTCGAAGTTAGCATAGAGTCTGTTGGGTGTGCTGTTGTGGCACAGGCAACCGCAGATGGCCTGAGTCTTTGTAAAGGTCGTTGACATGGTAGTCGCGACGGTCCATGCCTGAGCATGGCTGGTGCTCTGCTACACTACACATCCTTAAGCGCAAACCCACAGACCCAACCTCCTAAACCCTAAACCTGACCCCACACCCTGAAGCGAAAATCGACAAACCCAACTTCCTAAACCAAAGGTAGGGCATTGAGAAATTCAGTTTTAAGCCATGGGTCCATTCCACTGGATAGCAGCTGTGGGAACTGGATTCGGATTCGCTTAACGGTCAGAGCTGGGTTGGGTGTCTACGTAGTAGGACAAGACAATTAGTGCTACAAGGGACTACTCTTGCAAATAGCCAGGGCCACATATCTTCTTGAAGGCAAGATGCAGGCCGAGCATTCCGACGCCCTCTAGGCTGTTCTCGAAAGGTGCGCAGTGTTGAACATCCGCGATATACTGATCAAAGCGCTTGCTGTCATCTAGGACTTGCATCCTAGGCACTGAAATGAACCCTAAACCCTAAACCCTAAACCCCTAAACCCTAAACCCCTAAACCCTAAACCCCTAAACCCTAAACTCCTTGAGCTAACCCTCAGGGTCCAAGTACTCCTTACCCAGAGGGTCCATATATATATATATATATATATATATGTGTGTATATGTATATATATATATATATATATGTATATATATATATATATATATACTACGCCAGGGACCTTATTGTTGGGTCCTTAAGGGGTCTAGGGCCCTAACTATAAGGTCCTTGGAGGCCTTGGGTAAGTACGGATGGTCTTTTGGGACCAACTTCCATGATGGTGGTATATGTGGACCCTCTGGGTTATTACAGGAGGGTTGTCAGGGTGCATCTTTAGGCTTTGCCGGCTCCCTGGAAGCAGCAAAAGCTCCTGGGATTGTAAGGGTTGTTGCTTCCGAACGTCTTAGGACTTCAGTATTTACGGACGAAAGAATTGAGAACCCCCCTAAATCCTAAACCGTCCTCTTTCTCGCCTTCTTGCATGCACACATACATACATATGATGCCTATATACATATATGCATACATACATATATATATATATATATATACATACCAAGATATGTTCCTTCGTTGTTTGTTTGCTTTTGATCTGTATACCTTCTCCTAGCCATACCCCCCAAACCCTACTCTGACAACCGCTGCATCCTAAACTCTGACCATTAACGTCATAACCCCTAAACTACCAGCTCTACTACAGCCAAAGCCGTGAATGCAAACCCCAATCTTGAGGCCATCATGTTCGAAAACGGGTTTGGGGCGTAGTGTAGTACGTATGGGCCTGTAGGGACCATGCAGCAAAACAAGTGTTGCTGATTCTTCCGGGACCTCTATCATAAAACCCTGTTGACTAACCTCTAAATTACTGAAGCCCTAAACCTCTCGTACGTGAAATCGTGACCCGACTGAAACCCCATACCATCACATACAGTGAGCCTGAAACGACCTCGTTAGACGCAACAATCAATCAAACGCCGCTGAAAATTTCAACCCGGAGCTTTAAACCCTAAACACTAAGTCAAGCCCCTAAGATTAGGGTTTTGGGGTTTGCGACATTGAGAGTCAGGTGGAACAATGAGGGGAGTCTCAACTTGAAACAATGACCAGCGCTGAGCCCAAAGCTTCTGTGCAGTTCTTTGCGCTTCTTCTCGTACTGGGCAAAAACCACACGCTGCGTCCGGCCTGAGGGACTTCATGGACCCTAAACCCGCTTAATTGTTCAGGGTTTAGGGGCCCTAAACCCTAAACTGCCGTAAAGGGTACATGAACCATGACGACGTTCGGTGGAAAAATCTCTGCAAATATCTCCTTGACGAAGAATCGGTGGGGTTTAGGATGCTCTCTTGACTTCGTTGACTCACGCAGTCATAGAGGATAGGCGAAATCGACGAAACCCCCAATCCTAAATTCCTAAATTTGGTCCTAAATCCGTCGTAGAAAAGTCAGAAGAGCGTGCAAGCACGGTGTCGGAATTGTCTCGAGTCATTGCTGGGGCCCTGCTAGGGTCGAAAGGAGTTGGCTTCAGGAGTCATGCACTCTTAAATTAAACATTGGAACCAACTTGTTCATTCCTGACCTGGGCGATTTCGGACAAATGAACGTGCTCATGCTACTTCAACTAGACATAAACAGTCTACCCGAAGAAAAACAAAACTCAAATCCGCAAGCAGAGACCTCCAAAATCTGCACCTCCAACCCTAACCCCACGCCTTCAGCCATATACACCCACTCAACCCCCAACCCGAAACCCTCAACCCTCAAGCGTAAGACTCTCATAGAGGAGCCAATCCTGAGCATGCGGCCCGTCTCGATTAGCCAGGCCAGTTCGTTCGCCTTGCGTCGGGAGGGAGGATAGAATCCTATAAGGTAATCCCAAAAAGGAACTACTATGGAGCCTTTGGGTAGGGGCTATTTCAGGGCTCAAGGCTCATAGCCTGAGGCTGTGCTCAGCTTTAACCCTTCTCTTCAATAGCCGGGCCCCCAAAAAGATCAAACTTTCTATGATAGACCAAATTTAATAGGCTAAAAGAGCTTAAAGGTCTCCCATTGGCCAAGGTATCTCTTAAAACCAGTAGGCCAGCTTAAGCTCAACTCCTATAAACCCAATACCCCAGGCTGCAGGGTGCAGCGTCGGCTCCGGGTTGAAGGGCTTTAGTTGGGGCTTGAGATTCAGATGTGAAGAAATCACAGAATACTGTTGAAGACATACATCCTGCATTACCTTAAGGACACTAAACTACGGGAATTATTGTGTATGCCATATTATGGGGTAATGCAGGATTTACATCATCAACCGTATGTCCAGGCGAATGACATGGAACCATGTCTCGCTGCCGCCAGATGCCTCGGCTTAGCCCCCAGTGCCCGCTTAATGATTTGAGAACTATTCAGTTTTGATAAGCACGGGGACCCAACAATGGAACGGGCAAAACTGTTCCTTACCAAAGGAAACTGGCATGTGGAATGGCGGAATCCCCACTATGCCAAGGAGAATGCCACCGATGCTTTGGTGAATGTCTACGGGGAACCTGGAACATCACCAAGTACATCCGGATATCAGAATGACTGCTGCTGTTTGTGTATACTGTGCACCGCAGGCTGCGATTCCAGGATCCACGAGAATCCAAGTTGCGGAATGATTCCTTCTGGTGTTTCCCCGCCCTCAACTGTCCACCATTTTGTGTTATGCCTTATACTTAAGACTTAAAGGATCGTATCCTGTTCGTCCTCGGGGAGGCTGACGCGTCCTCGGACAACACCTGCCTACCTGTTCCTCGTGGGTCCAGAGTTGTCCTACTGATATTACTGTAACCCTACTTGGAGGCCCTTTTGACTTAGTAAGTCTACTTAGTATCTCATAGAAACCCTATTGGCAACCCCATGACCCATCTTACTAACCATACTTACTAAGTCAAAAGGGCCTCCAAGTAGTTCCTACGTCCGATGATCCCTCAGGAATATCCATTGATTAAGGGATACTGGAGTCTCTAAGTACCTGCTCATCGTGGGTTGCCGCAGGACTGCTGGACTGCTGGCTGCTTCGAGGCAACAACCCCCAAAGGCAAACGCTGAACTGAAGGCCTAGCAAACTCGAAACCCTACACCCCAAACCGTAATCCCAAAGCCTACACACCCTAAACTGTAATCCTAAACCCTAAACCGTATTCCTAAACCCTACACACCCTAAACCGTAATCCTAAACCCTAAACCGTAATCCTAAATCCTAAGGTCCTAGACTTTGGGAAAGAGGGGAGCCCAAATCCGACAGTCCCGCACCCGAAGCCCTTCGAACCCAGAGCCCTACATCCTACAGCGATTAGGGTTGAAAGTTTAAGGGTTACCCTGGGCATCCAAATAGCCCAAAAGCCTTATATAGTATGGTCTTGGGGCCCAAAAGCCTGAATAGAAGAGTCCTTGGAGCTTTAGGGTTACCCTAAAGCGGTTAAGGGTTCGGGTGAGGCCCTCAACTTCCGTAAGCAGCTAAGACCCGCAACTTCTGCTCTCGTCTTGTATGAAGGCTACCCTACGGTTTAGGTTGTAGGGTTTAGGGTTTAGGGACTCCCTCTACTTCCTTAACCCTAAAAACCTATAGTTTCTCGATTAGTTCACTTTTGGCCTTGCGTCGGAGTTTTTTCCAGCAGCTGTCTCGACCTTGGCAGAAACAGGTCGAAATGAGATCGAAGGTATGCTGTGTTCAGGGATTCAGGGGTTTAAGGCTGCAAGGGATTGTGGCTTAGGGGTTGAGTGTCTCAGGATGTTTGAGGCTTTAGGAACTGAGCATTTCTGTCTTTAGGGTGTAACGTCTTTGGGGTTTGGGGATAAGAGTCTCGGTTCCGTGGAATCGACATTCAAGCCACGGTTTAGGGTTTAGGGTTTAGGGTTCTACAACCCCTTGGACCCAAAATCGAAATCATCTTCTGAATACGAATGCTGCTTTACAGGGGCCAAGATATGTCCAACATGTGCTTTTCTTTTGTTCTAATTTCCCCCGTGGCTCTATGATAGACTTTGCAACACAACTTACAGTAGAAGCCCAAAAGTTGGAAACCCCATGGCCTCAATCCTTAAGAGTAATGTATAAGCACTATTTGGCCTTAATCCGGTTTCCAACTTTATGGGGTTTACTGTATTTTCCCAAAAAGAGCGCTCGTTAAGGGGGCTGGGGCTGTAGCTAGTTCATAGTTGGGATAGGATTAAAAATTTTAGTTTTTTCCTTATTGGGTTTAAGTACCCTAAAATGTTACCCAACTATGACAAAGGTCAGGTTGTCCCTTGAGCTACCAGCCCCTCGTACTCGGCGCAGACTAGCCAGTCGAGCCCTGCGTGTAGCCGAAAGGATCTATCTTTTGAGGGCTCCTTATGATGATTTGTATACCCTAAGGGTCCATGTACTCATATAGCATATACCTGGGCCCCAATGTACCTAAATAGGACTACAAGTACTTAGGGTATATATATAGTCTCTTAAAAAGGTAGGTTTGTTCGGCTACAGGTAAACCCTACACCTGCAGCATCCCTAATTTCGGCAATTACAACTGAACCCACACGCGTAGACTGAGTAACCCAGACCTCCGGCAGGATCCAAAAAGTAGATCCCTTAGTGGGGGTTCCTATAAAGTACCCTTAGTAGTATAGGGGCACTCAAATTAGGGGATCTAATTTCTAGATCCTCCCGGAATTCTGGGAAGGTGAACGTTTCGCGGATGTGGTTGAGTATCCGAGGTGCAGTGGCAGGCAGGGGCCGATCCGGGACTCTCTTCCCATTCCCAAAGGGTCCTACGTACTGTTATGGGGGATACTCTCCCAAATCATAATGGTAATTCCTATTATATATATATATATACAAACCTTACATTCTACTATATAGGTGCTTTGGACCCTGCGGGATTGTGACAGCACACGGTCCACAAACCGAGGGAAGCGTGGCCCTAAGCCAGCTGGACATGACGACGATGGTGGTGATGTGGTCGCCGCTGGTGGATGTCGCAGTGGCGGTGGTCTTGTTGTTGGTGGTGGTCACAGAGTATGCTGACGAACATTCATCTGACACTATAATCACTAGGCTGCTATGTTCCAGGATCCGCGTGTTGCACATAATGCCTTGGTTACCTCCACCAATTAGTCCGACACCTACCATCATTACGCCCGATGCCGATTGAAGGGAATCCTTCACCCCTAATCTAACGGTCGAGGGTGTGTTATAGAGTTGAAGAAAGCTGTACAGTAAAAGCCAAAAAAGTTCAATGGCACAGCCGCCTTCCAATAGCTCTCTGAACCCTGCATCACGGGCCAGGGTCAGGACATTTATAACTCCAAGTATATATATATATATATATATATATATATATATATATATACTACCTACTTACCACATCCCCCGAACCCAGCAAACCAGTCCAGCAAAACCCAGAGACCTGAACTCTAAACCCCCAAGCCCTCATAGAGACTCACATAAATCTCCTGATAGAACCCCACCCCCATATTTGTGGCTCCTCTCCTGTCTGGGCCACAGACCCACGCGTCGGATCTTTCGCGTGTTCCCCGTCTTGGGGTCGAACTGGATCATGTCGTGAAAGAACCTTGGCTTGAAGGCCTAGGGTGCCTGAGGTAATGTCGGAACCTGATTAAGAAACCCTGGGTCCTCTTTTTGGGGGTGATAGCCTTATCTAGCATGGTCTTTGGGCCCAAAAGCAGTAATAAATGGGTCCTTAGAGCCCTATGGCAGGGTGCGTGAGGTACAGGGGTTTAGGATTTAAGTGTTTGGGGGTAGTCAGTTCTATAATACTATGCAACCTAACGTTGCCTGTTTATTTGGGAGTTTCCGAAAATAGGGGACCCTAATATAGTACCCTAAATAGTAGGATCCTCATTATAAGGACCCCCCCAAAAAGGTATCCTAATTTTCGGAACATCCCTAAACCCTTATAGAGCCCTTTAAAGGAACCCTAGTACTGTCATTTTATCCCTTTAAAGAAACCCTAAGGTAAAATGGTGTATATAGGCAGATACTGAGCAATGAAATTCATGTTTGATCCCCGGGGTGCGGAGGCATTGAGCCTTCCCAGCGGGCCAAGATACCCCTTAATTCAGGAAGATACCTTAAACTTTATATAAGGTGGTTCATATTATAGTTTGAGCTATATTCCTTAATTCAGGGAGTATAAGGTGGTTCCTGTTATGATTTATGCTATATTCCTGAATTAAGGGGATATTGGGCTCTCTGGAATTAGGGCTGCTGAGGCTCCTCGTGTTCGCAGTAGCCCGAGCTGTTCTCTCTTGCAACATATTGGAGCTGAACCCGAAACCCAGAATCCAGAATCCTCACCTTAATCTACCAAAACCTACTTCTTGGTAGGGTCCCTATAAACTCCATAACTATTAGGGTTTATAATCGGAACCTACAAAAAAAGTAGGGTTTGGTAGTTTAAGGTAGTCCTTAAACCTGAACCCTAATCGCTAAACCATAAACCCTATAAGCCCTAAAACCAACATGCAACACCTTAACCCCTAAACCCTAATTCCGAAACCATAAATCCTATAAGCCCTAAGCCCAACCTTCCGAAACCTTAAGCCGTAAACCCTACATCTGGGAGCCCTGCAGCTCCATGGGAGTGTCGTCCATCTTGCCGGCCCTCAAAAGGCGGGAAGGGAGTGGAGAGGCCCAGAATGGGCGCTTACTTGGCCAATAACCCACAGGAATACAAGGTTTAGGGTTTAGTATGTAGGGTTAAACCTTCAGATTTCAGATCACTAAACTAGAAGAACCCGTAAAAGTTTCAAGGTCGGGTATCGGGGAACTAAGGGGTGTAAAGCGTAATGGAGGTGCCCACATACTGTGCAGTCAAACGTGTCCGAATCAGAAATAGCTGCGTCCCAGCAGAAATGCATGCAAATGTACTATGAGCATAACCCCTAAACCCTTCAACCCTAAGCCCCAAACCCTAACACCTCTGAACCCCGCAACCCCAAACCCAAAGCCCGCACTATAGGGGCCTTAATAAGTACGTATACTATTTTGGGGATTCCGTAAAATAATTTAGTATAAGGGGCCCCAAAACCCTATTCTAATTCATAAGGCCCCTATTTTAAGCCCTAAACGCCCTAACCCCCAGCCTAGCCCCGAAAGGCTCGCGGACCCTACAGGACCCAACGGTTGAGGACTTTAGACTCAAGTTATACACGGTTTAGGGTTTAGGGTTTCGGGGTTTAGGGTTTAGGATTTTAGGGTTTAGGGTTTTAGGGTTTTGGGCTTCAGGTTTTCTTAGGAATTAGGGTTTAGGGTTATAGGTCATCAGCTCTATACGGGGCTCTATAATAAGGGTATATAATGCAGGGGCCTTCATAATTAGAATAGGGTTTTGGGGCCCATGATACTATAACTAGGGTCAGGGCATATCAGGACCCCGAAGGGCCCTTTAATGGAGTGCCTATGGCCCTCAATCGTGGGTATTTGATTTGGGGTATGTTAGGGGATAGCTGGGGGTCTAGGTAAGCTACAGAGGTATGTTATTTCAGGAGTCCCACAAACAACCTATTTGGGAGTTTCCGAAAATTAGGGGTACCTTATTTTGGGGTCCTTATAAAAAGGATCCTACTATTCAGGGTACTCTATTAGGGTCCCCTATTTTCGGAAACCCCCATTTCTTCACGTAATATCGCGGCAAGGGATAGGCTTCAATGTTCATGCTCAGGCTTGGGTGCTCTCGTGCGTGCTAAGTTTGGTAATGGTAGGGTCTAGGTACAAGTAGACCCGGAAATCCCAGCGCTTCTGTGGCAAACCCCAAACTGCAAACCCCGAAGCCTCATATAGCAGACATGCACGCAGGAAAACCCTCAACACCCTGACTAAACATGGCATCACCAATCCAACATAACTCCAACTTTATGATCCCTAAAAAACTACCCTTGCTAACCCTGTGCAGGGAACTCCAGAAAGTTGGAATATGGCTTCATGGTAGGATCCCCTATAATTTACCGTAAAGGGGTTACGATAATCATATTCCAACTTTCTGGCTTTTACTTTTAAGTACGGAATATACTCTAAACTATAGTAGGATCCCTAATATGATTATAGGGTATACTCCTTAACTAAGGGATTTTGGAAGGTCTGGGTACCCTTGCTAACCCTGTATAGGGACCCCAAAAAGCACATAAGCATAAGCATTTCAGAGGGATATCCGTACCTTATTGGCCTTCATTATAAGGGGCTTTATATGGGATATCCCTATCCTAATTTTTGCTTATGTGCTTCTTTGGGGCCCTACTGTAAGCCATGGACTTAAAAGCTGGGGCTCCCGCTTCAGGCGTACGCGTGACAGCCCGCGCTGGAAGGCGTCTTCGATCCGCGCGGTCCTCGCTTGGAGGCCCTTTTGACTTAGTAAGTAGGGTTAGTAAGGTGGGTTATGGGGTTTCTAATAGGGTTTGTAGGGGATACTAAGTAGACTTACTAAGTCAAAAGGGCCTCCAAGCGGTCCATGTGAACCCTAACCCATAATCCCTAAGGTCCACGTAAACAAAACCTTATAGCCCATAATCCCTAAGGTCCACGTAAACAACAAAACCTTATAACCCATAGTCCCTAAACCAAAAAACTCCTTAATTACCCATGATCCCTAAAGCCCCGAACCCTAAACTGGGGTTTAGGGCTTAGGGCTGAGGGTTTATTCCCAAAAAATCTCCAGACGTCTCCAAGGACGCTGACAGAAGCCGAGCTTAAGGCGAAATGCGGCAAATGATACGGTTGATGATATAAATCCTAGGGTTCCTTTAAAGGGATCTTTGTAAGGGTACCTTTAAGGGGCTCCTTTAAGGGATCTATAGGGTTTTAGGGTTTATAAATCCTGCATTACTTTAAGGACCCTAAACTATGGGATTTTATTGTATATCCCTTATTATGTGTCATGCAGGATTTATATCATCAACCGTATAGGTAGTGTCTTTTCCGCAAGCCTTGTCCCAGTCACCTCAGCCTTAACCCGTAAAGTATGTTGCATCCTTGGGCCTGGTATAATACCACACTTGGGTTTCGGGATTAGGGTTTACTAGTTGCCAGTCTGCAACAAGTGACCATCGGTTGTGCCAATATTACCGATGTGAGTAACTCCCGTCTTCAATGACCGCAGAAAAGTTCAATCTCTCTCTGATAGGTCAAACATACTTTAAAGTTCTTCCGTTGGCTCAGTAATTAACGGTACTTAGGAAGCAGCTCAAGAGTCGCGGAGCATCCTTGCTCGATGAAGCCGCCGCAGAAACTAAGAGTTGTAATGGGCTTCTTGGAAGTGCGTGTTGACCCGTGGTGGAGCTATGACTGATAAACTCTACAAACTCCGGTTTCGAACCCCTCAGATTGGTGGGCGATGTAGGCTCTGAGCTTACGGCAATCCGGGTGACATGCGCGTCAAAACTAAATCTTCGATCAGTTACAGGCGGTATAGTCTTTACGGCTGTGGGGGTTTGAGTCCACACTTCAGGGATCATGGAACCTTGCAATGATAGCAATGATATGTATGGGTTTGAAGCGAACACACGGTACTTATAAGCCCATGTACCTACCGAACCGTGCCATGTACCTCCATGCGCACGGTAGGCGGCACGTCCAGATCCTAGACGACAACAAGACCCGGGGCCCTCGCGCACGGGCGTCGTAGTTCTTGAAGCCGGTTCGGTGCTCCCACTGCCATACCTGAGAGGCTGCAGCTCTCTGGAGCAGTGAAGAAAGCAGTCCAACAAACATATCAGCATGTAGACACATGTAACATGTATGAACACATTTTTATAAGGAGCTGAGTAAACAAGCTTAATATATACATGTATCAAGACATTATGTCATGAGTTTAAAGTTAAAACGAAACACACATGTGTGTATGTGTTTATAAACGTACACACATGTGTGTGCTTTAAACATATCATACACAAGCGCAGAATGCATAAACAAACAACCCGTTGCAGCCCATCGCAAATCCACAAATACGTGATTACATGGAAAACCACATAGAAATTAATACCTCCTGCACTGGCAGCTGTATGTCTGTATGCATGCTTACATGTATGTATGTATGTATGTATGTATGTACATGTGTGTATGTATGTATGTACATGTGTGTATGTATGCGCATGCATGCATGCATGCATGCATGTATGTATGTAGGGATGGATGTACAGACGTTCGTATGAACAGGTATATGGGTAAATGTGTACTATATATGTATATGTGTATATGTGTGCATGTAGACGTGTACTTGTCTGTGTACGTGTATGTGTATGTTTGTATGTATGCATGTAGGCAGGTATGTCGGTATGTAAGTATGTAGACATGTATGCATGTACGTATGTATGTACATATGTATGTATGTATTTTTTATGCACATATGTATGTATGTGTGTATGTATGTATGTATGTATGCATGTATGTATGTATGTAGAAGGTCCGGCTGTATGCACGTACGTTCGGCCTGTCTGCCTTCCTGCCTCTCTGTGCCTGCCTGTCTCTGTGGGTATGCAAATATGTAACCACCACCGCCAACGACAGCGCCTGCGCCAACACACCATCACCACCACCACAACTACCACCAGAAGGAGCAACAGCAATTGCCACAACACAGCTTAAACCCTGAACCCTAAACCTGAAACCCTTAAACCCTAAACCCCCTAAACCTTAAACCCTTAAACCCTCCTCAACCGTTTCAATCGAGCAGAAAGCCTGACTCGAGGAACTCCCAGGGACCCCGGCCGCTTGGCCAGCGGCAGGGGCCGAGGTTTTCTCGCTGTTCCAGAGGACGGCTGGGAGGCGGGAGCAGGTTTAGAGTTTAGGATTTGTTTGGGTCTATTTGGGGGGGCAGGGGACTTAGTAAGAAGGTTATAAGTAGAGTTGGGAGTAGTGAGTTACCCCAATTATTTCCCTACTTATAAACGACTTACTAAATCCCCTGCCCCTCCAAGTAGGGTTTAGGGTTTGGAGAGGCTGTTCAGCAATTTGCGTGCTCCATAAACCTTACCTAAACCCCCCAACTACCCTCTAACATACCCCAATAGCACACTATTAAGGGCCGGCCCTTGGGGGGTCCTGGTATAAACCCTAATTAGTTCGGAGGGTCGAGGGTGTTCAGGGTTTCGGGTTTCAGGGCCCAGACATTCCAATACCCCTTAATTAAAGGAATATCCCTTAGATCATTTTAGGGATCCTACTATAACTTACGGCATATTCCTTCATGAAAGTAAGGGAATACATCCCTTAAACCATTTTAGGGATCCCACTGTAATTTGAGGTATGTTCCTCAAACGCTATATTTTTACGGCATATTCCTTAATTGAAGGATTTTGGAGGTCTGGGGATTTATGATTTAAGGCTTCGGTTGGCGACTGGGGAGACTCGACTTCCAGGGCGCCTCTGTGTCAGAGTATCCAGGACCCCCTTCTTAAAGGCTCATGGGACTTAGTAAGGGTTCTTAACGGGCTCCTTAAAGGGATCTATAGGGTTCCTTCATGGGATCTATGGGGTTTATGGTTCAGGGTCTACTTGGAGGGCCCTTCTTTCCTGACTTCAGAGTCCAAAAACTATGTATCAAGAAGGAGCCCGAAGGAATACCATGAGTGGTGAGCCCTCAACCCTAAGCCCAAAACCCCGAAACCCTACTTAAAGGCTCATGGGATTTAGTAGGGACTTATAACCCCAATTATAACCTACTTACTAGGTCCCATGATCCTTTAAGTTTCCTCGGCTACCCGCAGAGTCCAGGTACCTACTGATCATATGCTCAATAGTACGCTACTACTATCCTAAATCCGAGTACCTAATTACTAGGTCCTTCGGGGCCTTAGGGTTGGAAGGATTTAAGAGTTTTCAATGAGGTTTAGGCGTCCACGGGCTTATCAAGCTCAGGGCTTAAGGGGGTCATGGGGTTTAGAGTGGTTGAAGAGTTTGGGGGTTCAGGGGTTGAAGTGCTCTGGGACTTGGAACTTACGGGATTAGGGGCTTACATTTAACAGGGCTTAGGGTTTTAGGATTGTTGGGATGGGGGGTGTAGGGTTTACGATTTTCTAGGATGCCCAATAACCTAGGAAAAAGAAGGGCTCCCTTTTTGGTATTGGCTAACTTTAGAAGGAACCTAGGACTACAAAAAGGGCGACAGGGTACTACTGGGCATCCTAGTTTTTGGTGCTAAACTCGGACAGCAAGGACAGAGAGAGACATCAACAGCTTGGCAGGCTACGTCTCTACGGGTTTAGGGTTCAGGGTCTAGGGCTCAAGGCTGCAGGGTTTAGGGGTTTAGGGTGAGATCTATAAGGGTTCTATAGACGGGTTTAGGGTTTAGCTTTGCAGGTTTTGAGGGTTAAGGCTTAGAAGCTACTTTAGGACCTTCGTCGCCAAGGAAAGCCGTCTCGGTCACGAAGCAACCCCAGCCTACACCCCGAAACCTGACTGCTGAAGCTCGAACTCTCAGCCCTAGAGCTTGCCATCAAATCACAACAGTCCTAAAAGTTTAAAACTGAAGCTAGGGTGCATCTGCAGGTGCGTCCGCAAAGTCTTGGTGCAGTGCTGTTCTAGTGTGCTCAGCCTTCTTCGGAGCCTTCTCCTTGTGCCTCTTTCTCCTCAAGCAGTAGTGCTCATCCCCTGCACTTACCCTCCGGTGAGACTTGAGGAGGGGCGCCTCTCACGGAGAGGCTGTTGGCGGCTTCAAGGGCGAGATCGTCCTCAAAGACATCTTCGATCGCAGGACCCTTCTCTAAGTCCTTGTCGACATCCTCAGCTGGGTTGTAGTAGTCCCACCTGATGAGGTCCCCGAGCTCTGAGCCCCAATCTGGCACTAAAGGCTCGTCATCCTCACGAAGCCACCTGAAGCGATCGCTGAACCAGGCAGCCGGCAGCCTCTTGCCCTAAGGCTCCATGTACCCGTATAGTATATACTTAGGCCCTAAAGTACCTATATAGGGACCCCTTTAAGGCTTAAGTATCCACTAAATCATATAAGGGATCCTACCATAATTTAAGGAATCTTCCTTAATTAAGGGATATTGGGGTCTCTGGGTTAGTGCCCATGGCGAGGTTCATGTCCTTCGCCCACTTCTGCTCAGTGAGCTTCTCAAGCCGGCCCGTCTGAGGATTCGGTTTAGGGTTTAGGGTTTAGGGGGTTGGGTCTGTAGACCAGGAGGCCATTCCTCACGGCTGCTCTGGGTCCAAACGCTGACTATAAGTTACCATAAGGACCCCCCCCAAATAATAGTATTGTTAATGACTTAGGCCCCTATACCTCAAGTCCTCTTAATAGCCCTTAGAGTAGCCCTTATGGATTCCTTTTAAAGGGAACCCTATACTAAACCCGAAACTCCTAATTCCCAAACCCCTGCTTGGACGGGCAGAGGACTTAGTAAGTAGGTTATAATAAGTAGAGTTGTAAGCACCCTAAATGGAGTTACCCCAAATATTTCAGAATAGTACCCTACTTATAAACGACTTACCAAGTCCCCTGCCCCTCCAAGTAAACCCTCGCACCGAAGTACTGGACACAGACTCTGAGTTCGCAGCTCCCACCAGTCCACGACGAGCGGAAGCGGGGTACCGGAGCCCTGGATGACAAGCGGATGCAAGGGTGCTTGCTGGACTAAGGAAAGAAAAGGGTGCCCTTTTTGGTTTAAAAGAGGCTTATAAGGGAACCTGAACCTTCAAACAAAAAAAAGGAATAAGGGCTTACTCTAGGTCCTAGTGGAATTCGCAACTAGGATTTAACTTCAGCCGCCTCAAATCTCAACCATGCAGCCTTTGTCGCCGACAAACCACCCCCCCCCCCCCCCCCCACTCTCCCGACTTTGTCACCTCGGGGGCCCAACTCTGTCCGACTTTGCCACCTGCCCTAAACCCCCTTCTCCCTTCCCCACGAAAATCACGAAAACCCTAAACCCCTGAATTAAACCCCAAACCCCTAAAGCCCCAAGATCCCTAAACCCTTCAACCCTACAACCCCCAAACATTGAACCCCCAAGATCCCTAAACCCTAAACCCCCATAGATCCCTTACAGGAAGCTTTAAAGAATCTTTTAAAGGATCCCTACACCCTTAAGCCCTACAACCCCTTAAACCCCTGGCCGACGCCTCCTCTCTTTAGCTGGAGCTTCCTCCGTGGGCCCCACCTGCGCCCCATCCTGCCGCTGATGCCCTACTCAAATCCCTGAGCCTAATGTAGGGCCCTTTGTAATTAGAATAGGGTTTTGGGGCCCATTATGCTGTGTAAAAAAAGAACCCCAACGGGGAAGGACCCTGCGATTGCGCAACTAAGGTCAGCCAAAAAAGCACTCGCTGCAGAATGGACGTGCGTATATCTACATTCACTTGGTGCGCATGCATGATATGTATATACACATGTGTATATATATATATATATACATATACACATGTGTGTGTATATATATATATATATAATGTAGATGTGTGTATGAATACATACATCCGCCTGGAAAGGGGTTGTGCTGCAGTGGAGTTTAGGGTTAATAAAGCGATAACCCGATAAGCCCAGATCCACTTCGAACCTCAGAGGAAAAGCGAAACACCCCAAACCCTAAACCCTAAAGCTTAAGCCTGGATCCTAAACCCTAGACCTTGTGCTTTAAACCAAAAACCTGAAACCCAGACCTTATATACCCTAACCACAAACAAAGCCCGTAGTCCTTGTTGCTTTCGTCAACCTTGGAACATCAAGCTATGCATGGATAGTCTGCCCGTTACAATTGCAGTGAGCGTTTTGGGTAGGGTTCATTGCAGTGAGTTTCGAAACAATGCCCGTCGGGTAGCTACAAAACTAGTCTGTGATGTTGTTGGTTGCAAGCCAAGAGGCATCCTCCACTTTCTCTGCAACGTGGACCCGCATGGCCTGCTAGGGTCTAGAAAGAGTTTCCAGCTTTTATAAGTGTTACCGGAGGTTAAAAATGTAAAGTGTGTTTCCAGGCCCAAAGGTTCAGGGTCCAGTGCGTAGGCTTGTCTCATCTCGGTGTCTTGAACTGCTTCAAGCTCTGGGGTGCGGATAAGAAGGGTTCGGTCAGGCTGCAACAAGTGTGCTATAAGGGACCTGTAAGGAAGCTATCCAAGACGGCAGTGAGGGCCACCAGGAAGCTTCCCGAATCTTCCAGATTCTGGACACACCGAGGTCAGAAACACCGCAATGACAGGAGTACCCTCTTCTCCCTGTCTCTTCAGTTTTTAGCTTAACTCAGGAGGGCAATCTGAGACATACTGTTGATGATATAAATCCTGCATTACCGTAAGAACC
Source organism: Symbiodinium sp. CCMP2592 (assembly GCA_905221615.1). Classification (NCBI taxonomy): domain Eukaryota; class Dinophyceae; order Suessiales; family Symbiodiniaceae; genus Symbiodinium; species Symbiodinium sp. CCMP2592. The sequence continues at coordinate 96,374 of CAJNDT010001524.1, forward strand.
CTAAACTGTGGGAATTATGGTATATTCCTTATTATGGGTCATGCAGGATTTATATCATCAACCGTATGGACTTCAGGTATGCGGCGGACTCCTTACCCAAGCGTCCTGGGCTCCTGCTTTTAGGGCTCCGGGTGGAGTCTTTAGAGTCTATAGGCTTAAGACTAGGAAAGCTAAGGGTCCTGCCATAGGTCATTCAGGGCCCGAGTTTAGAGCTTCGGGTTCCTTTAGTGTTTAGGGCCCGCTCTTGAGGTTCCACTTCGGGGCTCAGTGAGCGCTCAGCTTCAGCGAAGCCAGTATACAGCAACTTATAATAGACCTACTCCTCAAGGTACTGTGCAGCAGTCGCTACTAAACCCAAACCACCAAAACCTAAACCCTGAACCCCAGACCCCGAAAGCCTAAACCCTTAACTCTAAACCCCCAGGACCTATTCTCAGAAGGCCCTACGGACCTTAAGCCCCAAAACCCAATATCGGGACTTTCATAATTAAAACGGAGGTTTATAGTAAATTATAGTATAATCATAAGAGGTTTGGGGTACATTCTAGTATAATCATAAGAGGTTTTGGGGTACATTATAGTACAATCATAAGGGGTTTGGGGTACATTATAGTATAATCATAAGAGGTTTGGGTTACATTATACTCTAATCATAATAAGGAGCCCTGCAAGGCCTGCAGATCATAGAGGCCCCAGACCTGACTGCAAGAGGGGATCCTTCAAGGAGTGCTTTCAAGGAGCCCTTTAAGGGCTTCGAGCTTATTTAGGGTTTAGGGTTTAAGGTTTAAGGTCTAGGGTTTAGGGTTTAGGGTTTAAGGTCTAGGGTTTAGGGTTTAAGGTTTAGGGTTTAAGGTTTAGGGTTTAAGGGGTCCTTCAATCGGATCCTGTAAGGGTTTCAGTAAGGGTCTTTCTATTTAAGGGATTCGTTTAAGGGGTCCTTCAATGGGATCCTTCAAGGATTCTTTATGGGTTCCTTGAAGAGTTTCCTTTAAGGGTTCCTGCATCCAGGGACCCTTAACGGGTTCCTTTAAGGGATTCGTTTAAGGGGTCCTGTAAGGGTCTCCGTTCCGGGGTTCCTCTAATCTAAGGAGCTCGTTTAAGGGATTCGATTAAGGGCTGATTTAACGGTTTAGGGTTTAAGGTTTAGGGTTTAGGATTTAGGGTTTAGGGGTTAAGGGTTTAGGGGTTTAGGGTTTAGGGTTTAGGGGTTTAGGGGTTTAGGGATGAAGCTTCTTGGGGCTTAGTTTGGCTCCTGATGAAAGATCGGCCATGCTTGGCAACTCCCGATATGTCAGCAACTTGCTCTGCACTTTCCACGTGGGTGGTCCAATGTAATGCACCATCACCAGCAAGTAAATATCCTTCTCGTCCAAGGATATCGCAAATGCAGCTGCGCCCTGCAGATCGGTTCTCAACATGTCCCGAATGCCGCCCGTGACAGTGAGAGCCTCTGCCACTTTCTCAAACACTCCTAGAGGCTCCAAATATAGTACCATTATGGAATTAGGTCCCCAAAGCCATGATATGGATGGTATTTTGGGACCTAATTCCAAAATGGTACTATATTTGGAGCCTCTGGGACTGTGCCGAGCGCTCCTCCGAGTTCACAGAAAACGATGTGGAACAATCGGTTTGTTTACGCCGGTTACAGCAAACTCCAAAAAGTTGGAAACCGAATTAAGGACAAATAGTGCTGGGATTCCCTATACTTTACTCTTAGGGATTGAGGCTATCGGGTTTCCAACTTTTTGGCTTCTACCGTAATGTCAATAAACTAGGAATCGAAGAGGTTCTTGAGAACAAATCGGCTGTCAAGTGCGTGCAATCTTGTGCGTTTGTGTTTAGTGTTCAGGGTTTGGGATTTAGGCTGCAGGGTCTGGGCCTGGATGCCCCAGAAAAGTATGTCACGGTGGTCATAAAACGCGCTTACGCTTGACTCATGATACTTGCCAAAATCCCCCCCCCCCCCCAACCCCCCCCCCGCCCCCCCGATCCGATCAACCCAAACTCGAACACTCGAACACCAAGTGCGCAAGCCCCGAGTCAACTCGAACTCCAAGCAATATCTATAAGAGCCTATAACTGACGGCTTGAAAAACCCTGAACAGCCTGGGTACGCTGTAGGTTCGATAAGAGGTAGGTGTGTGTGTGTGCCTAAATCCTAAATTCTTGGGACAAGAGTATGGGTGAAAGCCTACGGCGGGGAGGAGCTAGAGCGAGAGCGAGAGAGAGACAGAGACACAGAGAGAGCGAGAGAGACGGGGACACAACACAAAGAGAAGTAACGAGAAAGCGAAACACTGACCGATTGTAAGAGGCCTATCTGTAAGTTATGGAACTCCTTACCGAACTCTTTATGGAACCTCTTCGGGAACCCTTGTAGAACCCGAGCCCCTATGAATCTTCTAAGACATACAACCTCCTAGAAAAAAACACTATACGACCGCAATTGAAACCTCTCCAATAGTACCCTAAATAATAGAATCCTTAATACAAGGACGCCCAAATAAGGTACCCCCTACTTCTCGAAAATTCTAAACCCTAAACCCTTTATATAGAACCCCTATAGATCCCTTTAACAGAACCAATCCCCAATCCCTAAACCCCAGAGCCCTTTATGGAACCCAATCCCTTATTAACGGAACCCCCTCATCCCTAAACCCCAAACCCTAAACCCTTTATATATGTATATATATATATATATATATACATATATAGAACCCCTATAGATCCCTTTAAAAGAACCCTCATGGGTCCCTTTAAAGGTACCCCGGATGTTTTCCTCTCTTCCCCCAGCCTCGGCCTAGGAACTCTGCGGAGGGTATGGCCGGGCACCCCCGGGGGCTGAACCCAATTACACTAGGGATCTAAGGACTCATATATGAAGGCTTTTGGGCCCAAAGACCGTACTATATAATTAAGGCTTTTGGGCTATTTTGATCCCCAGGGTTAGGGAACCCAATCCGTCAGACCCAGATCTGCTCCTAGTACAGTATAATAGTATGTCGTGCAATTATGTACTATGCATCATAGACTGTGCTGTATAGTTACATGTAGTTTCGTATACTTAAAGACTATCTCCTTAGGTTATATGGCCTAAACTGTGCGCCAACTTCTCCACGCTCCCGAAACAATGCGGGTCTTGTTTCCTCCCTCTGCAAAGAAGAAAGCTGGAGGGTTCAAAGCCAACGTAGCTGCAGGTGCAAGCCGTAGATTAACTGTTACGCTTCATTCTATACTGCCTCGTAATCCACATTCAGAGCGGTGTACTGTGAGAATCGTGCAAGCGTCTGCTAAAACGACACTACATGTTGTTCAAAACGAAACTGTCAATGCTGGTCAAGCATACAGGATAAACTTCGGCCCTACTGCCACTTTGTAAGAAGACCTTAGATCCATCGCAGGCCTGTTTTAAAGTGTTAAACTATATGATGTGGCGTTTGGATTTCTAGTCTACGCACCCTACATTACCTGTCCACAAGACCCTGGTTAGGACGCTTGCTTTAGGGTTTAGGGTTTAGGGTCTGTGGCAAGCCCGTCGCCAACACATCCGTCGCAAAAAAACGCACTAGACCGTAGATCTGTCTCAAACCGGACTGGAACCACAACCTAACCTACTTAAAGGATCATGGGACTTAGTAAGTAAAGTTAAAAGTAGGTTATAATTAGGGTAACCCCACTTAGGGGACTCATAACCCCAAATATGATATCCCACTTCCTAAGTCCCATGATCCTCTAAGTACCCTAAACTCCCCCTTATAGAACCCTTATAGATCCCTAAACCCTAAACCCTAAAGGATCCCTTAAAGGAGCCCTTTAAAGGAACCTTCCTAAGTCCCATGATCCTCTAAGTACCCTAAACTCCCCCTTATAGAACCCCTATATAGATGCCTTTAAGGAACCCTATAGATCCCTCTAAGGAGGCCTTTAAGAACCCTTCCTAAGTCCCATGATCCTCTAAGTACCCATCAGGCCAAAGCACTCTTAAACCTTCAACGTCCACAACATGAAACCTGAGTTTAGGGTTTAAGGTTTAGGGTTTAGGGTTTAAGGTTTAGGGTTTAGGGTGTATAGGGTTTAGGGTTTAGGGTTTAAGGTTTAGGGTTTAGGGTTTAGGGCTGAGTCTCCAAACCCCACAGCACTCTTGAACCCTCGACATCACAGGCATCAAGCCCTAAAGCACCAACCCTAAACCCTAAACCCTAATCCCAATAACGCAGCAACCTGGAGCCTGCAGCCTTCGTCGTATTTAAGGGTTTAAGGGTACTTAGAGGATCATGGGACTTAGGAAGGTTCCTTTAAAGGGCTCCTTTAAGGGATCCTTTAGGGTTCAGGGTTTAGGGATCTATAAGGGTTCTATAAGGGGAGTTTAAGGGTCTAAGGGTTCATGGATTCATGGGTTTCAGGGATATGAGAGTTCAGGGTTGCGGGTTGGAGCCTTTACGGACGGCTTAAGGAGTTTAGGATTGAAGGTTTTAGGGTTTAGTAGTTGTTTTGTTTTTAGGGCTTAGGGTTGGCAATACGATTTGGGGTTTTCGGGGGATGGGATCTGGGGTAAAGATTCGAAGCTTTCAGTCTTGCTGTCTCAGAGTGTAGAGGTATGACCTGGGAAGGTTTAGGGTTTAGGGTACCCCTAGAAAGATATGCTTTGGCCCTAAAGTCACACTGAAGGCACTGTATTCATTCAGGCGTATTCAGTTGCTTTGATTTTTCGGTGTAGGCAGGATCTTGAACGTGAAGATGTGAATGAGAAAGCTACAGAGAGCAAGGGACCCCATACCAACCCAAAGTGCTAAGATTCCCAAGTCCATTAAGGACCCGTAAATTCAGGAAAACCTCATATGCATCAGGGTTCTTAATTTTGTAGGATCCTTAAGGGAGGGTGGTTCAAGGGGTGAGGGTATAAGGAATCCTTAAAGGACTGTAAGGGAACCTTAGGGAGTACTAGGGGGAATTAGGGATCACTAGGCTATACACCCCCCGTGGACCCCCCTCCCTTAAGGATACTACAATAATTGCTAGCATCCCACAGATCGCCTCGAACATACACTCACCAATACTCCTGCGACTTCTCATACCAGCTCATCAAAACCGGACAAAGAAAGATCTAGACCCTTGAACCCTAGACCCCAAACCTTAGTTGCTTAGATCACAAGCCCCCCAAAAGTAAAGTGCACACTGTACACTTTTAGTTTTAGAGTGGGTAATACTAACCCAAAAAGTGTAAAGTGTATCCACTCAGCTACTAAGAAACCCTTTGACCCTAAAGCGGACAAAGATAGATCACGTGAGTTTCAAGCCGCGATACGCCGAACATCCTGAAGGGTTTCGAGCTTCAGCACTGTAGCTCAGGTGCTAATCACGCAGAGAGCTCAATTCACTCTTTTGCAAGACTCTTTAGGGCTTTACAGTTTCTTGTTCGTAGCGCCTGTTTCCGTAGGAAGTTGGGGTTTAGGGCTTAATTAAGGCATCTGCCTTGATTCATGTTATAAGGTTCGCTTTACATCTTCCTTGTACTCTCGGGGGCCTCAAAAGGTAGGATGAAGGTAGGCGGGATATTCCCAAAGAAGAGTCCTTATATAAAGTAAAAGCCAGAAAGGCGGGATATTCCCAAAGAAGAGTCCTTATATAAAGTAAAAGCCAGAAAGTTGGAAATGATTATCCTAAGCCCTTTATGGTAAATTATAAGGTATCCTACCCTGAAACCATATTCCAACTTTCTGGAGTTCCCTTGAAGGGATCCTCAGTCCCACCTACCTTCATCCCACCTTGCGAGGCCTCCGATATTCAGGGGGTGGTGGACTCCACTTAGTTTGGCGCCTTTTAGGGTGTCACGTTTCGGAAGATTCTGAAGTCACCGTAACCCCAAGGGTCCAAAGGGTCCAAGAATCAGGTATTTGGGTGCAGGATAGTAGTTATGATAAATGAGAGTTTCCGAAAATAGGGGACCCTAATATAGTACCCTAAATCGTGGGATCCTTATTATACGGACCCCAAATCAAGCGCCCTAATTTTCGGAAACTCCCAAACAGGTAGTCGGACCCGTAGGGTAAGAAGCTATGTCTGAAATTGGGATCTGAACTTGAAGGGTCTTGGGCTCTCTGGGTGCCTCACCAGAAGCCCATCTAAGACTCCCGGGAGGCAGGACTTGCCATTGCAAGGCCATACATTATCAGAATCTTACTTTTGCGCCCTTAGACCCAAGAACCTGAAGAACACGTTGAACCTTTGAGGCTCCTAGGCAGAAGAAACGTTCAGCAAGGTACCGCGACGCTACATGTGGTTGAGTTGGGAATGCCCCATCCTGTCGCTGTAAAACGACTGCTGCCTAACATGCTTCGTGAGTGATCTATATACCGTGGTCATGCTGCCGATGATGAATGACGATGGCGATGTCAAGACGAAAGTGATAGTTGTCGTTTTACTGCTTTGGGCATTGGGTGCTGCCTTAGGGGGTTGTGTTGCTTCTGGTTTGCTGCTGCAGTACCGTTTGACACATGTCCTACCCCGAACCGATATCGTACTTACCTTGCACTGCTGTCTTTGGTGTCTTGCCGACCACTTCTTAACCCAAGCCACACAACCAACAACTTACTCCCACACTCGAACTCAACCTACACGAAATCTAAACCAAAACAACCCTTTAGATACCCTACGAAGCACCTGTAAGCCCCTCAATCCGTGGAAGGTGCAGATTCTGGCGGGCGCGGCACTCACTGAGTGCTGCTCTTCACGATGAATTTCGGCACTTCGCCAGAGGGGGCCGGGATTCGAACCAGTTTAAAGTCTATATACAGGGTTTATAGGGTTTAGTAGGGCTTAGGGGATTAGGGGTTTAAAGGTTTAGGGTTTAGGGTCTAGGCTTCATGAAACAGGAAGCTTGAGTATGCCCATAGGGAAATATTCGGAAGTTATCTTGGCAAGACCCCCCATTTCACAATTGAAACTCCTCACCCAGAGCCCCCCGTTGTATCGGAATGCTCCATTTGGAGTTCCACTCAAAGCACCACGGTGACAAAGCTTCCTAAACTCAGAAGACGCGAAGCTCAAACCCTAAACCCCAAACCCTCTTACAGAACTATACCTTTCATGCGGAATACACAACAGCAAAGTTTACACGGGATTTACGTCCCAAAGCAAGCCTGACGATCGAGATTGGGCATCTAGAACCATACTACTTGGGCACTTGGTAGCTTCGGAACCCTAAACCCTAAACCCTAAACCGAAGGCAATCTGAAGAGGATCCTGTATGGGTTCGAGAAGGGTTCTTTCAGGGTCTAGACCCAAAAGTAACCAGGAATAAAAAGAGCGCGCTTTTAAACCCGGGGGTTATAAGAGAACCTAAACCCAAAAAAAAGGAGTAAGGACCTCCTCTAGGTCCTAGTCTTTCAGGGTTCTGTAAACAAGCCGCTTAAAGCTTAGGGCGCAGTACAGGGGCCTTCGTAATTACCAGGTGGTACTGTTGATGATGTAAATCCTGCATTACCGTACGGACCCTAAACTATGGGAATGATGGTATATCTCTTATTGTGGGTAATGCAGGATTTCTATCATCAACCGTAGTAGGAGAGATTACTTCGGATGTTCCTAAACCCGTGCCAGTACACACCCTGATAATTGAATCCTCGCAAGACCCCATTGCAACCTTACAATTATAAGCACCCTTAAGCCCAGACAACATCACAACCCTAAACCCCAAACCCTATACACCCCAAAACCGCAACACTCCTAATTTCCAAGGGCAAAAGGAGAGACCCCTAATAAGCCCCTTTAGGTATATGCCCTGAATAGAGCTATTGTATACCCATTATATAGCCCATTATAGGGTAGGGGTCCCCATTAAGGGTCCCTCCCTTTCCCCTTTGAAAAACCCTAAACCCTAAACCCCTAGAGCCTAAACCCTAAACCGTCTAAACCCTAAACCCTAATTGAAAACAAGCCTTCGCGACTTCTAAGGGCCCTTCGGCCCTCCACGACATGCCCTGACCTTCCAGCATCCCTTGATGAAGGCATGCACTTTAAACAGATCATGGGACTTAGTAAAGGTTCTTAAAGGCCTCTTTAGAGGGATCTATAGGGTTCCTTAAATGGATCTATGGGGTTTAGGGTTTATAGGCTCTACTTGAAGGCTCATGGGACTTAGTAAGTAAGGTTATAAGTAGGTTATAATTAGGATAGCCCCACTTAGGGGAGTTATAACCCCTGTTATAACCTACTTACTAAGTCCCATGATCCTTTAAGTAGGAGGCCGAACATGATTTACGGTATCATCAATTTACTTAGAACCCCGGCTACACTCTAATATGCCCTGAATACCCACTATTCAAACCATAAGGGCTCCATTAAAGGGCCATAGGAGGATCCTGGTAAGGGATTGGTTAAAGGCTTTAATCTGTCCGCTGCGTTTTTGCTCTTTCGAAAAGACAAGACCAATGCACACTATGACAAAGAAGCCAATGTGGATAAAACAGCAATGCTATTTTCAAACATCCCAGAGGAAGTGGGATATTGTTGGAAGGTTGGAAGGTTCCAATACTCAGACATGGGGAACCGTTCCAGCACAGCGAAAGCGAAGCTCGAGGAATCACTGGAGTAGGGTTCCGTTCAAGGGGTCTTCTCAGGGTTACCCAAAAGGGTTTAGCATAATATAGGGGCCTCGAATGTATTAGGTTATAGTATATACTGACCACATAAGAAGCAGCCCCGATCTAGATGAACATGAGACAATACCATGGGTGCCGAGCTTTTCTGACATACTTATGTATATATATATATATATATATATATATATATCCACACAAGATAAGTAGTTATACATATATAATTATAGGTATACACACATACTTGTACAGCACGTTTAAGAGTTTCGGTGCGTACATACACAAACCAAGCCCAGCCAAAGCCAATGCAAACGAAGCCAAGCCAAGCAAAGCAAAGCAAAGCACAAGACTCTGTGTAACAACGGATCCTCTGTGACAGAAGACCCTGCATAAGACACAACCCGGCGTAACGGCAAACCTTCTGTAACAAGAACCTTTGTAACAGACAACCCCGCATAAAGGAATAACGAGCGGTCTAACAAAGAACAATGTTTGACAGAAGACGCCGTGTGATCCCAGAGGCTCGGCAAAAGCGCTTAAACCTAGACTACCGGGGCATCCATCCAACGATCCATCCGTCTGTCCATCCATCTATGCCTAACCCCGGCTGGTCCTGTCGCCTGTAGTTCCTTGGCTGACGTCTGAACACCTCCTAAAAGTCGAACTTCTAGCCTCCTTATTCTAGTTCGTTACAGAAGCCCTTTAAACAAGTTAAAGTCCCAAGAGCCAACCAGAAGAACACCAAGCAACTATGGTATATAGTTACAATATAACCCCAAGGGTCCAAGTAGTCCTTAAAAGGTTAACGTCCGAAGAGCCCAGAACGGTTGATGATATAAATCCTGCATTACCCATAATAAGGAATATACGATAATTCCCATAGTTTAGGGCCCTTAAAGTAATGCAGGATTTATATCATCAACAGAAGTAGTCCTTAAAAGGTTTTAAAGTTAAAGTCCGAAGAGCCCAGAAGAACGCCAAGATTCAGCTTAGAGGTGTTAAGACTTTGAGTCGTGAAGCTGGTGTATACCGATATCAGCACTCAGGGCTTTTCGGTCAAACTAACCCTCAGGGTCCAAAGGACCCAAGAATTAGGTACCCAGACTTTTAGGGTTTAGGGTTTAGGGTTTCGGATAGTAGTGATGCAGGTGACATGTTCGGACAGTAGATGATTTTTAGGTACTTGGACCTTCGGCTAAGGTCTTGCTGCTGTGCTTCTGCCGGGCAGAACAGAACAGGCCCGGGGCTCCAGATCAGTGCGCCAGATGTCCGGGTCGATGCCACAACTAACGAAGCCTAAACGCCTAAACCCTAAAATTCTGACTGGGGCTCAAGGACGTAATGTGCATAGGCACTGAAACGACCCTCTAAACGGTCTAAACCGCACCCTAGTCATACTTAATGACGTGCAGAACTCTACAAAAATCGAAACCTCGAACTGTCAAACCCGAAATCCCAAACTAAAGCCGCCCGGACCCCAAACCCTACGTCGATGCCTGGCGACCCCAAACCACTGCGGCAAAGCCCCAGCAAGCCTCCCAGAAATCATGCCTGGGCCCAGTGGGTTGAGGGGTTTAGAAACCCGAAACAGGCCCTAAACCCTAAACAAACACCCTAAACAAGCCCTAAATCCTCAACATAACCCTAAACAGGCCCTAATTATAAAGCCTAAACAGAAACCCTCAGCAGGCTCTGAACCCTAGACAAAAATCCTAAACCCTCAGGGTTTCGGGTCGGCAATACTCCAAGACGCGGTCGATGCGGCAAACCATACTGCAATAGCTACTATGAGGAATAAAGTCAACAAGTACTTTTGTGTGATGCCTAGCATGTTGTGATACTATTAAAAATCTTGGCACTGATCTTTATCAGCCTCATTGGCATGAGAGCGGCAGTGAAGACGATTGAGGCAGGCTGCCTCAGAACCTGGCCAAAGGCGGTCACGGTTTTCATATTGAAAGTGTTAAAGCAGAAACTAGAAAGTTCCCCAGACATTCCAAACCCCCTCAATTAAGGAACACACCGTATATTTCTGAATGAGGGATATTGGAAGGTGTGGGTTTGGCAGTGGTACTTCGAGGATCGGCGGACTCAGTAAGTCTGGTTATAGGTACCATACATTCTTAGTTGCTGACTTCACAAGCCCCAAAAAATGTGCACCTTTAGTTTTATAATGATAAATATTATGCCAAAAGGTGTAAAGTGTATCCACTCAGCTACTAAGATTACAGGTGGCTATGGCAAGCATAGCTACGCATTTGTAACACTTGCGAATGAGTCCCACGATCCCTGCAGTAGAAGCCTGAAAGTTGGAACATCACTACCCTGATGCCCTCAAAGTATAGTGATTAATAAACCATTGGGAATCTTAGCGCTAATGACCCTAATTTCATGTTCCAACTTTCTGGGAGGTTCACTGTATATACACCAGCGACCCCTTAGACCCAGTCAAGGAATTAGGGTTTCGGGTTGAGGCCGACCAATTCTCACGATGTGGCGGATGCCCGAAACCCTACACCGTGGACCCTACATCCTAGGGAAAGCGATTCTTGCGGTTTGGGGTTGTCGGGGTTGGGGTTTACGGCTCGGGATAGCGACTCTCAGGGCATAGGGGTTTAGGGTTTAGGGTTTAGGATTCAGGCTTCAGGGATGTCCCGTCGTAAGCTCCCAACACGCTTCCTTGAACCTTCTGCAACTGCCTTTCACTGGCTTGTACAGAAAGCCTGCAGGAGTAATTCAAACACAAAACAACCTCTTGCCCCCCACAAACCAAAGCACAACTTGCAACGAAGGTATCGGAACCCAAAACACCACCTTAACATCCCTTCCCACATACGCTTTATTGCAAACCCTAAACACAAAACCCCAACCCACCCACACACACCCTAAACCTAAACCCTAAACCCCTAAATCCCTGAACCCCTAAACCCCTAAACCCCTAAACGCACCGCTCCCCCTTTTTAAAAACAAAAAAAGGAGCACACTGAGAGACCTGGAGTCGAAAAGCTGGGTCTTTGCCAGGTCACCCTGGGACGTCCGGATCCCAAGGGTTTGGGGTTTAGGGTTTGGGGTTTTGGGTTTGGGGTTTGGGGTTTGCCGTAGAATGGCACATAAGCGGAAGTAGCTTGCGACAGTGTAATTTCGAGTGCATCGTCCTCAGGCGATTCAACGTTTGAGCCTGATTGTGGTTGGCTCTTTATATTCACTCTCCCACCCCACGCCGTTTAAGGCGGCTAAACCACCCAAACCTATACCTTTTAGGGTTTAGCACCTAAACTCAGTCTACGGCTTTCTTCATTTCTTCAACCTCAGGCGGTGCAAAGCAGGGCAAGGCTCCGAAGTCCCGAAAGGTCTACAGTAGGCCCAAACAAAGAAAGAGTGTGACCTCGATATGGGCCCTATAAGTGAAATGCATATTTTATGAACGGAATTTAAGCGAAAACCAGCCCCAGTTTTCCACATTTCTGGAGGGCGCAGGGGGAGCCAAGAGGCCAAGGCCAGATGGGGGAGGGAGGCCAGAGACCAAGGCCAGGAACCAGAAAAGGGCCAGAGGGGTCAGGGGACTGGGGCCCCAAACGGACCAGTACTGGCCGGGCCTAACGTGGGTGCTACAGTACCCCTGGCTGTGGGACGGCGGGCGAGCGTCCTGGATCGACTTGCGCCATTGATGTCGAAGGGCATAAGCGCCGCCCACCATCGAAGGTGGGCGGCCTAGGCCCTGAGTTTAGGGTTTAGGGTTTGGGGTTTAGGGGCTTAGGGGCTTCGGGGTTTTGGGGTTTAGGGTTTGGGGTTTAGGGCTTGGGGTTTAGGGTTTGGGGTTTAGGGTTTGGGGTTTAGGGTTTGGGGTTTAGGGTTCAGGGTTAAGGGTTACGTTTTTTGGGTTTAGGGGTTAAGGGTTGAGGATTTGGGGTTTAGGGTTAAGGGTTTAGGGTTTGGGGTTTAGGGCTTAGGGTTTAGGGTGGGGTTGAGAGTTGAGGGTTGAGCGACGGCTGTCGGGTTTCCGGAAATAGGTCTTTGCTTTGGGTTTAAGATAGAAGGGCTTAGCAAATAGAATAAAACTCAAGGCATGTGAGCTGAAACCTCTGATAAAACTGAACCCTGAGGACTAGAATCAGATCTGAGCCCTAATTGGAGGATAATTGGACTTAGTAAGGTTATAGGTTAGATACCTAAAGCATAATTATTAGGTCCCATAATCCCTCGAAGCAGATTATTGTGGGGATCCTTCTTACAAGGGTGCCGTACTGTTCCGCGGACCGGAAAATTACCCGCATAGGGTTGAGGGAGTCGAGCCCAAAGAGTGTGTTGTAAGGTTGATTTGGGGCCTTCACGGCTATTAGGAGAGTTTTTTAGTGGCTTATGAAGTTCTAGATGGTTTGGTTTGGGGAGGAGTACGGATTTGGGATTTATTTTGTGTTGCTTTGGGTCTGTGATGCCGACCATGCTGTCAGCTGAACCAGTCTCGCTGCTTTTGCAAAGCACGTGGCTGCTCTCATCTTGGTTAATGTAGGAACCTGATTAAGAAACCTTGGGCCTTTATTAGGGTTCCTTATATGAATCCTCCTATTTGGGGGTTATAGGCCCAGGGTTCCTTAATCAGGTTCCTACATTACCTCGGCTGGCCTCTGCCCTTTTCACCACCATCTCCTCGTTCTGGAGTTTTGCCACCTTAAGCCCTTCACCCGAAACCCTGAACCCCCAAACCCTAAACCCTTAAACCCCTTAACCCCTAAACCCTAAACCCCTAAACCCTAAACCAACCTGCGCTTCGCCCATGGTAACGAGCATCGCCTATCGCTTTCCGAAAGCCGGGCTTCGTCTCAGCGCTGAGGCCCTGCCGTTTGCCCCACCCAGGACCCAGAAACCCTGATTTGATAGAAGCAATACACCTTAAATCATATTCTAGGTTGGCCCGTTAAAGCCTCTGAAAACCATTCGTAAATGGGGTCCTATTAAGCCCGATAAGGGAAAATATATAATGTCCCAAAGGCCTACCCAGCATTAGATTAGGGGTCCCACGACACTTGCTGAAGATCTGCCCACACCCTCAAACCAAAAGCCCCCCCCCTAAGACTCCAATATGCTTTAATTAAGGAATATACCTTAAATTATGGTAGGGTTCTTTTGTGATTTTAGGAATACTCCTTAGTTTAGGGATATTGGAGTCTCTGGGCCGTAAATTCCCAAGACCCTAAAGCCCTGGAGCCTGAAGCCCAGGATGTCACAGAACTTGGATCCAAAGGAGTTTAGGGTTTAGGATGTTCATCGGCCTTACATATAAAATAGTAGAAGCCCCAAAAAGTTGGGAACCCCATTCGTTAAGAGCAATGTATCGGGAATCCCAGCACTATGTGTCCTTTAAAATCAGGTTTCCAGCTTTTGGTGGTTTTACTGTAAGCCTTACTACCCAGAGGGTCCATATACACTACTATTATGGAATTAGGTCCCCAAAACCATAATGGGGATGGTCTTTTGGGGGCTAATTCCATTATAGTAGTGTATATGGACCCTCTGGGCTAGTCTTTAGCAGGGCTTTCGGGTGTATGAAAGCGTATTTGAATATCAACGATCCTAAGTTATGGAATACTATTGCTACGAATTCCGGACTCTATTCTGTTGTGCTACTATCTTGCCCTACATGAACCCTAAACCCTCCGCGCCACACACTAATCCTAAAAGCCGAAAAACCTTAAAACCTCACGCCGCAAACCCGATCACTGTCCCCTGAACTCCAGATGCTGTAGCAGCTCTGTTAATGCCAAATCCTGCAAGCAAGGAGCAGACTCCCGAAACCCTGATCACAGAGCCCATAAGAACCAGGTTGTTGGTTTAGTGTTTACTTGGACACGAACAGTATGCAGAATAATTTATGGCCACTTTGGTGTTGGGCGATTGCTGTATCTACCTCTGACTACCTCTTGCGGGCTTTAGATAAGGTTTAGGTTATTGGGGTATAGTACAGATATAGTATTCTGAAATCACAAAGCCCCACGGACCTCCCCTAAAAGGGATCGCTAAAAGCCCGTGTGGGCCTGAAGGTGGTCCATTCGCGCAGCCATCTCCTCCATCCTGGGGTTCAGGGTTCACTTAAAGGATCATGGGACTTAGTAAGTAGGTTATACTTGGGATTATAAGTCCCCTAAGTGGGGTTATCCTAATAATAACCTACTTATAACCTTACTTACTAAGTCCCATGAGCCTTTAAGCAGGGCTCTGCAGTAGCGGTTTCCGATTCAGGGTTTTTTAATCTTTTAAGGGCCCTTTTTCGAACTGCAGAGTGCGCTTCGACCCGGTGTAGGGTTTAGGGTTTAGGATTTAGAGTTTAGGGTCCAGGGCTCTCTGGCTTTAGGCTTTAGGGGGGGGTTCCTTTAAGAGCTCAATTACGGGTACTATGGGGGTTGCCACAGACGAAACGCAGGTTTGGGGTTTGGTTGAGAGGGCAGGCAGCAGGAGCTCAGGTGACACGTTTACGCGCAAACCGACTGAATGCTCTGCTTCCGGGCTTCGTACCGGTTCGCCACGCTGATCTGTAGGTAAGGAGTCAGGGATCAATAGTTGATCCATGCTGTAAGGCGCCAGGGGAACATGCACGCACGCACATGCACACTCACACGGTCCAACCACGGAAGGACGCCCAGGCTTGCAGCGCAACCAATGCGACGAGCACACATGCTCGAACTCCTCATGACGTCCAATTGCGACAGGGACAGATGTTCAAAAGCCGAATGACGTCCATGTTCGTTGGGAAAAGCGCAAAACACGCGAATCAGAAAGATTTGGGCTTGACGTATGCTTACAGTCTGCAAATTTAGGGCCGGGGCTGGAGTAGCAGGGTTTAGGTTCTGGGGTTTAGTCCAAACCCTCGAACCCTGCGCCGTCATGAAGATGGGAGGATCGGCTGTCAGCGTTCAAGCTACTACTTCGGACAAAACATCCCCTAAACCCTACCTTAACCCGGAATAACATACCTTTTTAGGGTTCCTTAATATGGTTTCCTTATATAAGTCCTTACAAAGGTGGGTCCTTCAGGGTTCAGGTAAACTTCGAAGGCCTCAACCGTAAACCCGAAACCCCTCGATCCGGAGTCAGACCCTAAATGGGAGCTCCCAAAAACAGCGGACCCGACAGTACGGTTGATGATAAAAGTCCTGTATTACCCATAATAAGGAATATACAGTAATTCCCATAGTTTAGTGTCCTTAAGGTAATGCAGGATTAATATCATCAACCATAGTACCCTAAATAGTAGGATCCTCATTATAAGGACCCCCAACATGAGGTACCCCCTCTTTCGGAAACTCCTAAATCCTAAACTCGATAACACTCAGCCGTCGCCCTCGCCTGTGGAGGATGCTCGTGAAGTACTCCATGGTCTTCCTGGAAACTCAAAGCTACGACTTAAAGGCTCGTGGGACTTAGTAAGGGTAAAGGCCTCCTTAGAGGGATCTATAGGGTTCCTTAAAGGGATCTATGGGGTTTAGGGTTTAGGGTCTACTTAAAGGCTCATGGGACTTAGTAAGTTTATAAGTAGGTTATAATTAGGATATCCCCACTTAGGGGACTTACAACCCCAATTATAACCGACTTACTACGTCCCATGATCCTTTAAGTAGACCCGCCAAGGAACCTTTAACAGATTCCTGAAAGGAACCGTTAGAAGGAACGCTGAAAGGAACCCTTGTGAGGAACCCTCAAAGGATATCCGACAGAAACCCCCCCAAAGACACCCTAAAGCCCTAAGCCAAAGCTCAGAACCCAAGAGCATTCACACCTTAACGGCACACACCTGTCTCACCCCTACTTGAAGGCTCATGGGACTTAGTAACTAAGGCTCAAAGTAGGTTATAACTAGGATAACCCCACTTATGGGACTCATAACCCCGACTATAACCGACTTACAAGGTCCCATGATCCTTTAAGTTTCCTGGGTTACCCTCAGAGTCCAAGTACCTAATGATCATATACTATAGCAAGCTACATAACTACTATCCTAAATCCGAATACCTAATTACTATATAGGTCCTTTCGTAGGCTAGGGCTCCGTGGGCTAGAGTCGAGGATTGAGGCTGCGAAATTAGGGGCCCTTCTTGGGTCCCTAATATAGTACGGCACCTATTATTTAGGATACCCAAAAGGGACTATAATTTTGACAACCACCCATGTGGTGGTTGCCCCAGTCTTGCTATCCCAAAGGCTCTATGTACCGTTATAGCAGATACTTAAGACTTAAGCCTTTAAGGGGTCCCTGTAGTGGTACTTTAAGGCCTACGTATATACTATAGATACTTAAAGCCTTAAAGGGGTCTCTATTTCGGTACTTTAAGGCCTAAGTATATACTATATGGGTACATGGAGACTTAGGGTATGGCTTAGGATCCAGGACCTTGGGTTTGGCCAAGTAAGGTCTGCGGGCTTAGGGTTTAGGGGTTTAGGGTTTTAGGGTTTTTAGGGTTTAGGGGTTTAGAGGTTTAGGGTTTTTAGGGTTTAGGGGTTTAGGGGTTTAGGGGTTTAGGGTTTAGGGGTTTAGGGGTTTAGGGTTTAGGATTTAGGGTTTAGGGGTTTAGGGGTTTAGGGGTTTAGGGTTTTAGGGTTTAGGGGTTTAGGGTTTAGGGGTTTAGGGGTTTAGGGGTTTGGGGTTTAGGGTTTAGGCTGTGGCCTACGGCCCTCACTGGAAGTCTTTGGTGGGTGACCTCTTTGACTCTGAAGTCTCGGAAACCGGAACAAGCACATCACCACAGCAAGATGCATGGTGAGGATGACAGAAGGCGGAAGAAGTAGACTCACACGAACTTCTACCGGTGTCAGGAAGGAATCACGCTGCATGTTGTTGATACCCACTTATGATGGGTTCATGGAGGGGCACATCTGACCTGTCTGGGACTATGTCAGAAGTTGAGTTCAAGGTTTGGGGGTTTAGTTCTTAGGTTATGGGGTTTCGGAAGTGTGCAGGACAGCACAATGGCTCCGAGGCTTGTGGAACTTTTGTTATAGTGTTCCGGGGCTTGGGTTGGAAATCCGGAGACAATACCGATTAATATCGATGCTTAGTTTCTGTGGTTTCTGTAGCAACCCATCTCCATAAAAGTCTTAGCACGAAGAACATTGTACACTGGCCCTACAACCGGATTGACAGTAGTGCTTAAAGGCTCATGGGACTTAGTAAGTAAGGTTATAAGTAGGTTACAATTAGGATAACCCCACTTAGGGGACTTATAATCCCAGTTATAACCTACTTACTAAGTCCCATGATCCTTTAAGTGGGCGCTTTGTGCTTAAAGTTTTTCGACTTGGGATTCCCTGGAAAGCTCTGCGACAGTTCTGAACCACTCCCCGAACCGACGGTCTGGGAAACCTGAACCCTAAACCCAAAGTAAACTCTAAACCCTAAACCCTCCCCCAGAGGGTCCATATACCACTACTATTATGGAATTTGCTCCCCAAAACCATAATGGGGATGGTCTTATAGGGCCTAATTCCATAATAGTAGAGTAGATGGACCCTCTGAGACCCCGAACCCAAATTACAACTCGAAGGTCAGGCCAGGATGCTGCCGGTTCATTCGGCTGAACTTCCTGGGGAAAGACGTGAAGGTCAAGTTTCGGGCTCTGCGGCTGTGGTTTGAGCAGGTGGTTTTCGGGTGCAGTGTCCAACATAAT
This sequence comes from Symbiodinium sp. CCMP2592, assembly GCA_905221615.1. NCBI lineage: Eukaryota > Dinophyceae > Suessiales > Symbiodiniaceae > Symbiodinium > Symbiodinium sp. CCMP2592. Next base: position 114,630 of record CAJNDT010001524.1, read on the forward strand.
GTTGAAAATTCGTCGAAATACTGACAAGCCCACCAACAAATGAAATTGTGTCCCCAATACCCATGGTTGGACAAGCGCAAACTTTCAGTCCAAGACTACCGATGAAGTAACATTGAAGATTTGCAGCTTATTGTCTCCATGGAATCCAGAACAGTAAACCTGCAAATGTAAACCCTCTACGCTGCAAACCCTGCCTCCTGTCTTACAATGACAAACCTTGCACCCGAAGACCCTAAGCGTAAGCCACAAAACCACGAACACTGACATCCTAACTTGACTCAAAGGGGAAAAGGAAGGACCCTTAATGGGGACCCCTACCCTATAATGGGCTATATAATGGGTATATAATAGCTATATTAAGGGTATATGCCTAGGGGTCCTTGTTAAGGCTCCCTCCCTTTACCCTTGGATACTGTTATTATGGAATTAAGCCCTGAAAGACCATCCCCATTATGGTTTTGGGGGACCAAATTCCATAATACAAGCGTATATTAAGGGTCCCTTCTTTCCCCCTTGGATTGACTTGCGAGCAGGTCGCAAGATTTGTAGCGTCGTGATGGGCACCTTGGCGCAGTCGGAGTCCAGAGATCCGAGATTGGTTTAGGGTTCTCCACAGGGTACTGTAAGGGTTCCTTTAAGGGATCGATAGGGCTTAGGGTTTAGGGGTTTAGGTTTAGCGGTTTAGGGTTTAGGGGTTTAGGGTTTTGGGGTTTAGGGTTTAGGGGTGTAGGGTTTAGTCATTATAAGCTTTAGACACGAACACACCAGAGGCTACCGATACGGGCTATTATAAGGATTCCATTATACTATGCTTCTACTAAGGAATGCCACAACGGTATTGGCAATTATTGAGGCCTCTATACTAGTCCCCAGACTGTCCATATACACTACGATTGTGGAAGTAGGTCCCAAAACCATAATGGGGATGGAATTGGGCGCCTAATTCCACAATAGTAGTGCACATGGACTCTGGGTCAGATGCTACCGATACAGGACTACATATAGGTATGGCTACCAGGCTACCAGGCACAAAAACCACTAGCTGCTGACGTACTGAGCTCCCTCAATCCCCCCGACCGAAACCCCTAACTACTGAAACCCATACCTGAAGAACAAGAGCTGGCAGGCCTGATTTCCAGGTTCCATAGGCGTTTAGGGTGTGGGATGTTTATACTATAGTATACTGTAGTAGTTCTATAACGGTTTAGGGTCGAGGGTTTTTGCATCATGGCAAAATCTAGTAGCTCTACCGGGGTGTAAGGTTACAGGCACAGGGTGTTTTGGTTCTAGTACATTACGCTGTGCCGCTACGTCCAAGTCCTAAATCCCATGTTCACCCCAAAAGAACCTTCCCTCGTGAAAAGGCCCCGACGGGAAACCACAAAGTCGAAAGCACTCGTCTGACTGAAATCCTAAAGCCCTGAAGCTGTTGATCAAACCTTATCATACCCCGCTTGGAACGATAATAATATCTTGTTTAATATTCTCTTGGGTTTTTACATGGAAAAAGAAGTCCTAAGGAGACTATAGTTCTCAGGCTAAAGAATCGCAGTGCTGGGCGCGTCCATGAGCCAGAGCTGTAGCAAGCCGCCAATAAACTCTTTCATGTCCAACTCACCACCTCTGAGTTTTCGGATGGCTTTCCAGCGCCCTTGTTCCCTTACCCCCAACCCCCCATCTGGCAGTGGCCTTAAGAGTGAGAAAAGGAAGGTATGCAACAGTAGAAGTATAGAAGGACTGTGAACGGACATCATTCCAGATAAACTCTATGAGATCACACCAGTTTGCAGGGTTCAGGTTGGCTTGAGCGAGTGTTGAGGATAGCTCCGGCAGGTGGGGCGGGCTCTCCACTTCGAGCAGCTGTTGAGCTTCATTCAAGTCAGGCGCCTAAGGTATATCCGAGTCTAAGAAGGTTCAGCAAGACCGTAAACCCGGAGCTCTTCTCGTACGTCACTTTTTGCATCGTGAAGCCTGTCTTGTGATTCAGGGTGTGGCGATCCAAGGCGACTAGGATTCGGGGCACCGGGATAAGTTCCTTGTGGCGCCTTGCAGCATGGGTCACCCTCAGCAGCTTGCAATCTCCGGCCCGGTTGGAAGTCATTACGCAATTTGCAAATCAGCATCGCGACAAGTTAGGTAGACTTCGTAGTTTGTCTCAGGCCTGACATTGATCCCTGAGAATGAAGCCCAAGAAGGTAGGGATATCCCCAGGAACTGCTTACAGTATGCCCTTCCCCTTGTTTGGGTCCCCTGTTTCTAATTCTAATCTTGCAACGTGTGAGCCGTCGCCATTTTGCTCTTTGCTTCTCCCTCTCGGCATCATCCAGAGTATTGCTCTTTCCAGCATTCGAGCTCTGTCCGAAAACCCCTACATAGGATTTAACATTTAAGCTTTCCTGTGGCCCACAAACCGGACCCTTTTAAGAAGTTGTATGTAGAAACTATAATTACTAAGGAACCTCAAACATATAGGTTTGTTTCGGCTACATGTCGGCATAAGAGCCCAAGGTTTAGCGTCGAGCCAGCACAAGCACAACACTCAACCCATATGCCATAAACCTTTCGACCAAACGCACCCCCAACTACCCCTGCACGGGTTAACCCTGAACCCCTACAACTGTAGGCCCGAAACTGGCCCTAAAACTTATACCCCTAAACCCAGAACCCCCAACCCCTAAACCTGTAAAACCCAAATACGACGCCTTATACCCCGAAACCCTAAACCCTAAACCCTTGAAACTCAAATACTACACCCTACACCTTATACCCCTAAACCCTGAATCCCTACACCCTAAACTTAGGCCCTAAAGCTTTAAAATCCCTGATCTATGCTGAACTTAAACCCCTAACATAACTTAAAATTTTCGCTGTTTCTTAGGGATGATAAATAGCCAAAGATTAAGACTCATTTCGAAGTGCCCCCAAAGCTAAACCCTAAACCCTAAACCCCTAAACCCCTAAATCCCCAAACCCTAAACCCCTAAACCCTACACCCTAAGCTCTATAGATCCCTTAAAGGAACCCTTATAGCACCCTTTAAAGAACCCCTAAACCCCTAAGAACCCCCGAAGCCTCCATCCACATCGAGGACCCCGAAGAGGTCTGCCATGTTGTCCACCGAGATGTTGTCACGGAGAATCCTCGGCTGTCTTCGAAATTCATAAGGACCCTTAGGGGGGGTAGGAGGGAGGGGGGTAGGGGCCCTTAATACCTATAATAGGGACTCAATAAGGCGAGTCCCCCACCCCCCTCCCCCGACCCCCCCAAGGGTCTCTGTGAGAAATCCAACCCTAAGGCTCAAAACGGCCCAAAAGCCTTATATAATATGGTCTTTAGGCCCAAAAGCCTGAAAATATGAGTCCTTAGAGCCTTAGGGCAAGGGTTTAGGCTTTAGGGTTCCGGGTTAAAAGGCTGAGGGTTGAGGGCTCAAGCTTTGGGAGGTAGGGTTTCAGATAAGTTTAGGGCTTAGGATCACCTGGACCCCCAAACAACCTACCTAATGAATGCAATCACGGCGATCACAATCAGGAAGCCTCAAGGTGCAAGTTTTCTAGGTCCAGGAAGGGTTTAGGCTCAGGGTTTCATAGGCTATGGCCTATGGCTTCGGGGTGTTGGTTTTGGGGTTTTTGCATTTAGGATCTAAGCTTTTTGGGTATCGGGAGCTAAGACTCAGATTTAGGATTTGGGGGCTTCGGGCGTACGTGATCTAGGCGATTTGCTTTGAGCATGAATGTACGACCCTGACTCATATCCCACTTCTTTGAGGCCTTTGACATTCCCCTATTGAGATCCAGGCGATTTCTTAATGAGGGGTTTACAGAAACAACTGCACGAAACATGGTGTGTCCTGAAACTGAATCTTTTCCAGATACCTCCCTACCTCAGTCAAGATTGGGAACCCACAACATACATTCAATGCTTATTTCCCAGAGAGAAACGGCATAGGGATGTGTTGGAGTTTAGGTGACACTTTCCCAAGGAGAACTCATAACATTCCATGTGCTGCTGATGCACCATGTCACCCCCTGTAAACCTTGAACCCTAAGCCGCTTCTCCGTCAATCAGTGGCCTGCATTTCTAGAGCCGGGCAGCGGTGGCAGAATGTTGATGTCGAACTGCTCAATTTCATCCAGGGAGATCTGTGCGGTTAACACTTATGCAAAATTTCATATAGGGGCCGGAATAATTAACACAGGGATTTGGGGGGCCCGTTATACTATGCTTATAAACAGGAACCCCCCAAAATAGTATAGGTATACTAGTATTATTAAGGCCCCTACATTACGGTTAAGGGTTTCGGGTTTGGGGCGCCGACCCTGGGTTGGAGGTGGTCTAGTTTACGGTTTGGGGCGGGTTTGCGGTTATCTAAGCCGCTGCCTTATATCTGGCTTCTAGAAGGCTTCTATGGGGTCTTAAACAGTCCTATAATGTGTGTGTGTGTGTGTGTGTGTGTGCGCCTTTAATTGATGGGTTTTTGTACGGGTCTAAGCTTCAGGGCTTCTGTAGGGAGTACTTGGAGGATCATGGGACTTAGTACCTTAATTGGGGTTATAATTAATTAAAAGTTCAGTTACCTTATTTGTAACCCCATTTACTAAGCCCCATGATCCTTTAAGTAACCCTAAGACCCTCTTATAGAACCCCTGCAGATCCCTTTTAAGGACCCCTTTAAGGAACCCTACAGCTACTAAGTCCCATGATCCTTTAAGTAGGGCTCGATCGTTCAGGCTGCAGGTTCAATTATGTCCGTACTTCGTAAGGAACTTGTTACACCCTAAACCCTACCCCAGAGGGTCCAAAGTACCCAAATAGTAGGGTTTAGGGCCCAAAATCCATACTCTGAATGGTTTTTGGAACTTGAAACCCTACTATTTGGGTACTCGGACCCTTAGGGTACTTGTCGGGTATCATGGGGAACTAAAGGTTAACCTTTTCGGCTATATAGGGACTATACTACCCAAAAAAGGTTAAAAGTTAAAGGTTACCTACTCTACTACTAGGAAACCCTAAACCCTAAACCTTACGCTTTGTGTAAGCTTGTCACTATTGCCGTTTTTTGAGTTGTTACGAACCTACGATCGCCATTGCAAATAGCCTTGCTGCCCACTGGACTGATCCTTTGCATGGTGCGTCGCTTCTAACGGATGCTCGGGGGAATCGGGGGAATCCGAAAATGCAATGCCTGAAATCCTAAGCTGTGTCCCACCACCTACTCACTAGGTTCTAAATGGCTCAGAAATCAACTAGGCATTTACAGATGTACCCTACTTAGGGTTGTGTTGCTTTACCTGACATAAGGTGTCTTGAACCTGCTTTGAAAGTTCTCTGCAAGTTCTGTCATTCTTCACATAAGTACTCTAGAATGGCCCTTGCACCCCCACTTTCGGTCTCTGCTTGGAGGCCCTTTTGACTTAGTAAGTCTACTTAGTATCCCCTACAAACCCTATTAGCAACCCCATAACCCACCTTACTAACCCTACTTACTAAGTCAAAAAGGGCCTCCAAGCAGTAGTGTTACGTAGATCTGTGTGTAATCGCGAGAGCCCAAACTCCCGAAGCTGCATCCTCTTCTAATCAAAGGATCATGGGACTGAGTAACTACTTGGGGGGCTCCTTAAAGGGATCTATAGGGATCCTTAAAGGGATCTATGGGGTTTAGGGTTTAGGGTCTACTTGGAGGGGCAAGGAACTTAGTAAGTCGTTTATAAGTAGGGTTAGAATTGGGGTAACTCCATTTAGGGCACTTATAACTCTACTTATAACCTACTTACTAAGTCCCCTGCCCCTCCAAGTAGAGTTACGGTTGCGGTACCTCTACATATATTTACTTGATGCCCCAATTCAAGTATTTATAACCTTACTAACAAAGTCCCATGACCCTCCAAGTAATCAACCATGGATCAGGACCCAGGGCTTAGCGTGAAATGAAGAATCACAGTCCCGCGCCCTAAACCCATGCAAGCCCTGCACTCTTCTAACCCCAACTCTGGACCCCTACTTGGAGGATCATGCGACTTAGTAACTGGGGATATAGATAAGGTAACTATACTTGTAATTGCTTATAACCCCGATTAAGGTACGGATAACCCCAGTTACTTAGCCCCATGATCCTCCAAGTACACGCCTACATCGTCACCCCAAACAATGGGGTTAGGGCCTTGCCACTCTTGTCGGTGTCGAGCTCATGGAAGAGCTTCATGAGCACCTCAGCATGTTTTCGGGGCTGTACTTATACGACGTCCCATGATCCTTTCAGCCGTAAATCTCCGCAGAGATCCCTTATAGAGCCACCTTAAGGAACCCGAAAAGACGAAATGAACCATTTAAGGTACTGAGATCCTTTCAGTTACGTTTAGGGTGCATTAACGTAGCTTTTGAGCCCTGGGTTCTTGAGCTGAAGGCTAACTGAGACCTTCCAAAAATCCATCAATCAAGCGCTAAATCATATGGCTTGGGTACAGCTCCCACACAGCAACAGTCTATAATAGGGCTACTATTAAGGTCCTTATAACTCTATATTATGAATACTGAGTGGGGGCAGTACCCAAGGTAAAGCCGGACGGAACATGACGCTCCTCACGACTTCAGGGTAATTTAACAGGAATCCTACCCCTAGTCATCCTAAATCCATGCTCCAACTTTCTCGGGTTCACTATAGGAATCCTACTATGACGTAAGGTAATTCCTTAATTAAATCAGGGATTTTGAAACGTCTGGGTCTCGGCTGCGCGCCGAATTTCTTCACTCTCAGGTGCCAGCAACCCGAAACGACATAACAACACAGCCCTAAACCCTGAAAAAGGTCTTGGGTTTTTACGGTTTACGGTTGAGAACCCTAAACGGTAAAGCCCTAAACCCTGACACCTAAAGCTCTGAACCCTAATTACTAAGAAGCCAAGGCACCGGAATGGACTTGATCATCTCCGTTTTCAGTCGCTCCTTTTGGCACTGCAGGGCTGTAGGGCTCTTGGGTCTTGCAGCTTTTGGGGGGTTTGGGTTCAGGGTTTACTTGAAATCTCATGGGACTTAGTAGGTAGGGTTAAAGGTAGGTTATACTTAGGATAGCCCCACTTATGGGACTTATAACCCAAATTATAACCTAGTTACTAAGTCCCATGATCCTATAAGTAGGGAACCTTGATCCCCCAACCCTGGGTAAGGCTTGAGGGCCCGCAAGTTTCGGGCTTGATTAGGGTTTAGGGTTTCGGGATTCGGGTTTCAGGTTGAGAGTTTAGGGTTTACGGAACAGTTTGAGTGCTTGCGGATTCGGATTAAAGGGCTTGCACGAATACCTTTCAGCGCATCGACGTCTGGGGAGTAGAGATAGTCAGGTGCGTCTCGTGCAAAAACAAACTTCTGTTTCAGGCATCTTGTTTTTAGGTTCCACAGTAGAGGCAGCAGCACAGCTAGCGTTCTGAAGTTCTCCTGCAAGTTTAGAACCCTTCAGGGGTGTCGGACTGCTGGGATCATGTCGAGTCACACCTCAGCGTTTTAGGCATCGGGTTGAACCTAGACCCCCGCAACTACCCTCTAATATACCCCAAGGATGTTGCAGCCCGACACATGGATCATCGGCTTGGACGCCAGGGGCTTGACCGCAGGGATCGTTGGCTTGCGCACCAGGGCCTTGACCACAGGGACCGCTGGTTTGCGCCTGGCAAATCCAGCTCCCCACATCCAGCCGGGGCACGGCACAGGCGATCGCCGACCCTAAACCCTAAACCCGAAACCCGAAACCCTAAACCCTAAACCCTAAACCCGAAACCCTAAACCCTAAACCCTAAACCCTAAACCCTAAACCCGAAACCCTAAACCCTAAACCCTAAACCCCTACAAACATGGGAAGACACCTCTTGCTGTCGCGCTGAAGGGTCGACTATGTCGCAGCTTTGCCCCAAAAGAGGCCATGTCTAAACATACCCTACTTGGAGGGTCGGGGGACTTAGTAAGTAGGTAGTAAGTAGACTTATAAGTACCCTAAAAGGGACCCTAATTGGGGTTATGGTACTTATAAGTCCCGAAAATAACCAGTTACTGAGTCCCCCGACCCTCCAAGTAAGGCTCCATGTACCCTTATTGTAGATACTTAAGCCCCAAAGTAGTCCCTATATAGGTGCTTTAAGGCCTAAGTATATACTATAAGGGTACATGGAGCCTTAGGGATAACACCAGGGCTTGAGGCTAATTCGGCTTGGGGATGTCTGCGGTTTAGGGTGAAGGCCACGGGCATGAAGATTTGCAGTGCAGGCTCCAACTAATTCCAAGAACCGACTGTCAGGGGACTTAGTAAGTCGCTTATAAGTAAGGCTATGACTGGAGTATCTCCATTTTGGGTACTTAGTTATAACTCGACTGATAACCTACTTACTAAGTCTCCTGCCCCTCCAAGTAGGGTCTTAACAGGTTTAGAAGGCGTCCTTCACCTCACCTGCCACCCTAAACCCTAACCCCCCTCCACCCCACAACCCCCTTAACCCTAAACCCTACACCCTTACCTTAACCCTACACCCTAGTCCCCCAAACCCAAAGCCCTGCACCCTAAACCCCAAAACAAAGGTCTCCGGTCCTTTTTCTCCTTGCGGTCGAGTTCGGAGCTCTGGAGAGAGGCTTCCACGATGGAGGCCGTGACCAAGTTCATGAAGATGATTCCTGGGTGGTTTAGGGTTTAGGGTTCAAGGTTAAGTTTAAGTTTAAGGTTTACTCAGAGGATCATGGGACCTGGAAAGGAGGAAGACTGGGCTTATAAGTCCCCTAAGTGGGGTTATCCTAAGTATAACCTACTTTTAACCTTACTTAAAAGGTCCCATGAGCCTTCAAGTAGGGTTTACAATGGAGATAAATATTGAACCGCAAACCCTATCTCCTAATCCCGAAACTCCAAGCGCTACGGTTGATGATATGAATCCTGCAGTACCCATAACAAGGAATCTACCATAGTTCCCATAGTTTATGGTCCTTAAGGTAATGCAGGACTTATATCATCAACAGTACTTCCCAAAAGCCCTAAACCACCTCCGTTCCGCCCGGGCACCCACTGCCAGGAGGAGGATCAGAAAATATGCTCCTAGGATGGGCTTCTCGTTGACCAAAGGCACCTCGGCTTCTTTGGGTTTATGCTCTAAGGTTTGAGGTGTTTACGGTGTAGGGTTTGGGTTTTTTTGGTTTGAGGGGTTTAGGGTTTAGGGCTTGAGGGGTCTAGGGTTTTTGCTTGAGCCCAAATGACTTACCTGTTTAAGGACGTATAGAAGGAAGTCATAAAAGGACACCCTAAACAGGTAGTTTCTTCAGGGTTACGGCAAACCATATATATATATATAGACCATAGCTTCAAGAAGCCTAAACCTAGACCCAAGAGAAACCTAGGAATGACAAGGGTGCCTTTTTTAATTTTTCGGTTAAAGGGTGTTATGAACCTAAACCTACTATGGGTCCTAGGCTTCTTAAGGCCTTAGGGTTAGGTCTAGGGCTTGTGGGGTTTAGGGTTGTAGGGTTGGGGGTTATAGTTCCCTTCGTTGCCGCTGGTTTTGGATTGAACTGGCATTAGCTAAGGGTCCTGACACACTGGGGGACCTCAACAATGATGGTTTCTGAGACCCCAAAGAGACCCAAGGACTCTCCCGAGGACATTCCGGACCCTCCTAAAGAGATACCTGAACCCTAAACCCTCAACCCTAAACCCTCAACCCTAGATCCTACATCCTCAGGGCAGTGGCCTATTTCCGTCTCCGAGGTTCCCTCAGTGGGTTCATCGTAAGGTCCCCCAATGCTGTTAGGACCCTTAGGGTAGGGTTTAGGGCTGAGGGTGTCCGTGCCCTACAGGTAGGATTGGTTCGCGATCGGAAAGCTCGGACTTATAAATTACCCCAAGCCAAAAGCCTAAATTCAGAAACCCTACATCCTAACCCCTGCATAGGTTGCTGCGAAGTCCCAGATGTGTTCACAAGCATGTCTTTTCAGTGACGACCTGTTAAACGGTTCGCAATACCAGCAAGCGTTTGGATTTCTTGGAAACCTTTGTGAGGACTCTGTCGGTTTGAGCTGTCTACTGTAGTAGAACTGTCCTGAGTCCGACACTGACACTACGGTTGATGTGAATCCTGCATTACCCTAATGACCCGAGCCTATGGGAGTTATGGTACATTCCTGATTATGGGTTATGCAGGGTTTATATCATGAACCCTAAACCCTATACCCATAGATCCCTTAAAGGAACCCCAAAGTTACCTTTATAGATCCCTTTAGAGGAACCCTTGAATTTGTATCATCAACCGTAGGGACCAAGTTTGCAGGTCTGTGCGGGGACCTCACGAGATGCTCCGATTGCTGGTATCAAAACTAGCACGGAGAAGGTACTCTAGATCTGAATTAAGGTCCCTCTTACATCTCTTGTATACGAATGCTGTACTATGTTGGGTGCCTTAAAAGGGACCCTAATTCAGAGAATTACCCACGTCTCCGGATGATATCCCACGCCCTTCGGTTGTTCTCTAGGCTGCTGTACTTCTTAGTTGCTGAGTTCCTAAGCCCCAAAGAGTTTACACTTTCAGTTTTATAGTGGATGCGATTATCCCAACAAGTGTAAAGTGTATCCACTCAGCTACGAAGACTTGGCATGTCTTAAAGCCTAAACCCTAAATAAGTTGCCCGAAACCCAAAGACTTTAAGACCCTAAACCCGTGGGCCCTAAATCCAAAACCCAAGCCCTAAGCCTTAAACCCTAAGACCTAAGACATTGGTGGTTTAGGGCTTTGGGTAAAGGGGCTGATGTGCAGTCAACTGAGTCGGGATCCCTCTTTCGGTTGCCCAATTAGCCCTTAATCAAGAGGGCACCGTCTTTGCCATTAATCATTAGTCATTTTTACCCTCCTCAAAACTGAAGTACATATTGGTAATGCTGGCGGAGCCCAATCTCGCACAAAGGTCTACAAGTGCATAGAGCAAATGCGATTCCAAAAGTTTAGGGTTTAGTTCAAGGCTTTTTTATACTAGAAATACACTTGGAAACGGATAGTAAGGTAATCATTCAGGCCTGAAGACTACCCTCAGGACCTAAACGTCTTCCCAAGACCCGGTCGAAAAGGTACCTCATACTTATGAAATCCCATTTGAAGTGCTTGTAACCTTACTATCTAAGTCCCATGAGCCTCCCAGCAGATCACACTGAACACTTCAGAACTTGCCACCCAGGCTTTTGGGCTTCGGGTCGAAACCCTAGACTAAACCCCTAAACCCCAAGACCCTAAACCATTAAACCTAAACCCTACTTAAAGGCTCATGGGACTTAGTAAGTAAGGTTATAAGTAGGTTATAGTTAGGATAACCCCACTTAGGGGACTTAAAACCCCAATTATAACCTACCTACTAAGTCCCATGATCCTTTAAGTAAACCCTAAACCGTGCTCGGATCCGGGTTTGAGGGCCTGCTTAGGGCTTCAGGGTTTCGAGAATCTTGGGCTTCCCCTAAGGCTCCATGTACCCTTATAGTATATACTTAGGCCTTAAAGCACCTATATAGGGACTACTTTGGGGCTTAAGTATCTACAGTAAGGGTACATGGAGCCTTAGGGTTCCTAAACAAGGACCACACGCAGTCCATACGGGCTACTGCACGGTTTCTATAAGGTTACCGCGACTGCTCATTTAAATTGCGTTACGTCTCAAGTCACCTGGCACGCGTTGAGACATGCATGCTCTGTCGAGGGGTCTCATGCTCTGTGGGATCGGATGGAGTCTGATCTGGATGTTATCATGGTTGGCTCTTGTCATGCTGGCTCGGGACAGGCGGCTGTGCCGCAGGCGCAAGCAAAACATAGGACAAAACACACGAAAACGCAAAAAACATGGAAACGCCTTCGATCAGCAAAAAACACAGACGACAGCGCCTTGCATGTGCAAAAACCACACGATACCGCCAAGAAGAATAAGGCGCGCAGACCTTCCATAAGGGTTTTAGAGGGTTTAGGGTTGAATGGCCCATGTAGACTATACAATGCATCTTTCGGCCTTCAGAGAAGTCCCTATATAGGGACTCTAACTCAATAGGAATATACTCGAGCACATGGAGCCCCAAAAAGTGCTTAAACCCCAAACCATAAACCAATCCAAAATACAAGTACATGGGTGATTCTCAAAATTGGGGCCCGTTTTGGGGTACCCTATATATTAGGTGCCGTACTATAATAGGGACCCAAAAAAGGACCATAATTTTGACAACCACCCACAGGGAGCCCAGAACACCAAACCGACCCGACTTAGGCACTTGGAGCCTTAGGCAAATGGAGTGGGAACGTAGCCGAGGCGCGTAGATCGCTGGAGTAGAGTCCAGCGTCACAAACCTCAGTCGGAACCGAAAAAACGGCATGAAGTTAACAGGTGTATATATCTTTATGTTTTACATCTAGATTATTAATTAATATACATGTGTGTAGAAGTACATACATACACATCGTGCTATACTTGCAGTTTGGAACCCTGTTGACAAGCAGTTCTTCTGTGTTTCTACTCGGGGACCCAGCTCTCTGCTGCAATGATCCACTACCTACTTAAAGGCTCACGGGACTTAGTAAGTAAGGTTATAAGTAGGTTAGAACTAGGATAACCCCACTTAGGGGACTTATAACCCCAATCATAACCTACTTACTAAGTCCCATGATCCTTTAAGTAGGCTACTTCAACTCTAACCCTGAAGCTCCCTTGGCCCAACAACTTAACCTTTCAAAAGGTTATATAGCTGCACATCTCACCTGTGCGCCGTGAGCAGCTGCATCACGACTAGATTTTAGAGTTTAGGGTGCAGAGCTCTCGCAACTAGTAGAATCTACTCTAAGTCAAATGGATCCGGATCCACAATACCCCTACGAAACCCCACCGCTGACACCTGCTGATCCTAAACTTAGAGCCTGAAGCCAAAACCTGTGCATTCAAAACCTAACCGTGAAACCCAACATGCAGTGACGGTGGTGAGGGCGCAAGACGCAGAAAACATGCAGCAGCAGCAGCAGCAGTAGTAGTAGCACGAATCAAAATAGCGACACCAGCGGCGACCTGAACCTTAAACTGTAAACCCAAAGCTCGAAGCCCTAAGCCCTAAACCAAAAGCCTAAACCCTGAGGAGAAGAAGCCGAAAGTGGGTGGAGGAGGACTACCGCCATGATTGGGTTCCTGCTCAGGAAGTTAGTTCAAGGTACCACAAAAGGGATCTATAGCAAATAAATTGCTTTCTTTATTATGTCACTTACAATCTAAACCCGAACCCTAAACCGTAAGACCCCAAACCGTTTGTAGTTACTAGTAAATAATACGGTTTCGTTATTATGGTAGCTAAAGTTAAACCCCTTATCAAGAACCCAGCACTGGCATGATCAATTGTCCATGTTACCGTTTTCCCCGAACTGAGCCAGTCTTGTTAGGGTTTAGGGGTTTAGGGACGTTGTCCTGACGAATATGACAAAGCTCTGGTTGCCGGCAAGCTGGCAAACGTGATTTGGTGCTGCCCAAGCTGCTGGAAGAGTGTCCTTGTTGCAGTTCATGATTCAGGGCTACAGGTTTGGTCGAAAAAACGATGTACAGCTCACAAGCTTAAGCTGCAATTATCAAAGGTCGACATCGTCATCGTCATCACCACGGTCAACACTGAAACTGCGGTCGTCATCACGGCCATCAGAACATCCCGATCATCATTAGCATCGAGGGCCCTTGACATGAATCATCACCAAAGCCATGACCATGTAGTAGTAATAGTAGTAGTAGTAGTAGTAGTAGTAGTAGTAGTAGTAGTAGTAGTAGTAGTAGTAGTAGTAGTAGTAGTAGTAGTAGTAGTAGTAGTGGTACTAGTAGTAATTAGAACAAGGTTCTTTCTACTGCAACTAGATTAATAAGGAACCCCGAGACAGAATTGGCAATTTAGGTACCATCATCGTCTTGATGGGCAGGTCGCGTGCACAACACATGCGAGCGCGCTGGAGAACATAGCCCAGTTCATTGTGCACTAACACTTGGTCCGTGATGGTGCTATAGGATGCGCCCGATCGTAGTTAATTATCCTAGACCATATCCCAGACCCTAAATACTCGAATTCATAAAACTGTTCGCCCTGTATGAATTTTCGCGCAAGAATGCCGTAAACCCTGGATATTGACCAGTGGACAAAAGGGAACATCGAAGGTGTGGAGCTGTCCGTGTCATTTTTGCAGGTCTGGCAATCCAGTGCTTGCAAGATTGGGCAAAAGCACCCGCACTGAGGGTTCACATGGTTATGCAAGGGTTGTGTGAGATTTCGGAAGTGCGTTTAAGGGTCTGAACAGTTAAACTAGACTGGGGGGGATCTTCGTCCCACAACAGATGACGCACTGCACCGCCGTCATCACAGAGACCACTCCCCCATGCCACGACCCGTCCATCCGCAGTGATGGCCGCAAAAGCCTGTCTGGAAGCCTGGATCTGCTGCACATCCTGCAACCGATCCTGTAGGTCAGTGCAGTCACCTCCCAAAGGGTCCACATACACTACTATTATGGAATTAGCTCCCCACAACCATAAAGGGGACGGTCTTATAGGGCCAAATTCCATAATAGTAGAGTATATGGGTGGTTGTCAAAATTATGGTCCCTTTTTGGGTCCCTATTATAGTACGGCACCTAATATTCAGGGTACCCAAAAAGGGGGCCATACTTTTGACAACTACCCATATGGACCCTCTGGGCCTGTAAGGAATTCCTCGCCCCAGGTCACGACAGATCCATCCCGACGAAGCGCAGCGAAGCCGTAGTCTGATGCCTGGATCGCCTTGACATAAAGGCCCCAGGCCCTAAAGCCTTAAGGCCCTAAGCCCCAAACCCTAAAGGCCCTAAACCCTACTTAAAGGCTCATGGGACTTAGTAAGTAAGGTTATAAGTAGGTTATAATTAGGATAACCCCACTTAGAGGACTTATAGCCCCAGTTATAACCTAGTTACTAAGTCCCATGATCCTTTAAGTAAAAACCCTAAAGCCTAAAAGCCCTAGATCGCCTTGACATGAAGGCCCCCAGGCCCTACCCTAACCCTGAATATCCTACCTTTTTAAGGACTTATATAAGGCAATTATCATAAGGAACCCTACAAAGGTACCCTAACCCTGAATATCCTACCTGTTAAGGACTTATATAAGGAAATCATCATAAGGAACCCTAGAAAGGTAGGCTATTCCGGGTTAAGGTGAAGCCTAAAGGCCGCTAAACCCTAAAACTTAAAGGCCCCAAACCCTAAACCCTAAATGGCCCTCGATCGCCTTGACATTCTTGAGCTGCCCCTGCACATCGCTGCTGTCACCAGCATAGCCATCGCTACCCCATGTCACGACCGATCCGTCTGCAAGAAGGGCCGCAAAGGCATGGGTGGTGGCTTGGATTTCTCTCACATTTATCAGCTGACCTTGCACAGCACTGCTGTCACCACCGCAGCCATGATTTCCCCATGTCACGACAGATCCGTCCCCGAGAATCGCAGCAAAGGCATGGTCGTTGGCCTGGATCTGCTGGACATTCTTCAGCTGATCCTGCACCGCGCTGCTGTCGCCACCACAGTTAGCGTCACCCCATGTCACGACGGATCCATCGCCCGTAATGGCAGCGAAAACAGTGTCCGAGGCCTGGATCTGCTGCACATCCTGCAGCCGATCCGGCAGAGCTTTGCCACATCCGCCTGGGTGGTTGTCAAAATTATGGTCCCTTTTTGGATCCCTAATATACTGCGCCACCAAATATTTAGGGTACCCACAAAAGGGACCCTAATTTTGACAACCATCCACCTGAGCGTTCATCGCCCCAGATCACCACAGATCCGTCACTACGAATGGCCGCAAAAGCCTGGGCCGACGCCTGGATCTGTTGCACACCGAACAGCTGGTCCTTCACGGTACCTAGATCATGGTTGGGAAAAGTATTTAGATCTTTTTAATGGTGTATTCATTGTTGGGTTTAAGGCAAGCTGTTACCCAAGTATGACAAAGGTACTGGTGTCACCACCACATGCGGCATCGCCCCATGCCACGACAGATCCATCACCAAGAACGGCTGCAAAAGCACGCTTGTTGGATTGGATTTGGTGCACGTTCTTGAGTTCAGATTGCACAGCCCTGCTGTCCCCACCACTGGACTCATAGCCCCAGGTCACGACGGATTTATCGCAGAGAACGGCAGCAAAAGCATGGCTGGTGGCTTGGATTTGTTGCACATTCCTTGGCCGACTTCTGAACCCCTTCTAAATGTTAAATTTTTCGCTTGCTCATTATGGTTCATATTAGAAACCCTAAATGTTAAATGCCTAAGAGCCCAGGAGAACGCCAAGATTCTGCAGCCGATCCTGCACAGCACTGCTGTCACCACCCAGTCTCTTATCACCCCAGGTCACGACGGATCCTTGGCTGACTTCCGGACCCCTTCCGAAAAGTTAGCCTACCCAGAGGGTCCGTATACACGACCATTATGGAATTAGCTCCCCAAAACCATAATGGGGATGGTCTTTAAGGCCCTAGTTCCATAATAGTCGAGTATATGGACCCCCGGGCTACTTAATATAGTTCATATGGAACGCTTTTAAGGTTTCAGGGTTTAGGGTTGAGGGTTCAGGGTCTAGGGTTTAGGCTTTAAGCTAACGCCCCAAGAGCCCCACAGAAGAGCGCCAAGGATCCATTTCCAAGGAGTGCAGCGAAAGCACCAACAGCAGCTGAGAGTTGCTGTACATTCTTCAGCCGATCTTGCACAGCCTGGGTTCTTCTTACAAGGAGTCTTGTTCAAGCTGCCATAAACGGGATCTTGAAAAAAAAAATGGGTTTCCTTTTTATGGTTGATTCAGCTTGTTTAAACGGCTCATCTAAACAGAACCCAGCAGCACTGCTATCGCCGCCGTAGTCGGCAGAACCCCAGGTCACCACAGATCCATTGCCAAGAATAGCGGCAAACGCATGGTACGTGCCACAAATCTGAACCTGCCGAATTTGGAAAAGAAGAGCGTCGCCGTTCTGCAACTTGCAATCCCCAAGCGTTGCAGCTTCATCCAGCACACTGCCGCAGGAGTTCAAGAGACAGCCTCTACCAACCTTGGTTCTTGTTAACGAACCTAGCTTAAGTTACCCTGAAAGGGAACTATAATCACAACAGTAAATAATTACGGCTATGGTAACTTAATGTAAGTCCTGTAATTATCAATAAGAGCCCAGCAACTGCCAAGGACTTCCTAGCACGACGCGTCAGCGCCTCCACCGTCTCATCCAACTCCGCTTCAACCGAGATCGTCTTTCCACTGAGGAGACGAATTTGGATTATGAGAACCATGGCATTCGTAAATTCCCAAGACCTAAAGCCCCAGACGCCCAGGATGCCATAGAAAGGGGTGAGCCTGTTCATGGCCCTTACTTAAGCCTTACTTCAGACCCAAGAGTACCCTAGGACTTAGGAATAAAAAGGGTGCCCTTTTTGTTCTAACGGGGCTTATAAGGGAACCTGAACCCTAAAAATGGGAATAAGGGCCTACTCTAGGAGATGGCATTCGGATCCTACGAAGCGAACATCGGATAAGGCTGAGGCGCTCAGGAGTTTAGGGTCATTGATCTACCCAGACCGTCCACTTTCTGTCAAGTAAGGCATAGCTTAAGTTATAGCAGGACCCGCTTATATGACTTAAGGTCTATTCCGTAATTCCTCGTCTTGAGCAAAAAGGAGCTCCATGAGGGTGCAATTCCAGGCGGGGGATGAAAACCCTACTAAAGGGAACTCCAGAAAGTTGGAATATGGTTTCAGGGTAGGATACCTTATAATTTACCATAAAGGGTTTAGGATAATCATATTCCAATTTTCTGGCTTTTACCTTAGGAGCCGTAATAATTAGAATAGGGTTTTGGGACCCATTATACCGTAAATATAATGAGGAGCCCTAAGGACTAATCTTGGTAATTCTTAATTTAGGCATATTAAAACCCCGAACCCCTATACCCCTGGCGAGGGATGATCTGCGCAGGGATTTCCATGGATTACCCGAAGCATCGAGAGACTGTGGAGGTTTCGGGTTTGGGATTTAGATTCGGGTTTAGGGTTTACCTATAGTCTCCATTGTAGTTCCTTTTTTGGGTTACTTTATAGGATCCCTAATATATAATAGGTTAAACCAAAAAAAGGAACTACAATGGAGACTATAGGTAGGGTCTAAAGGTACTTTGGGGCTCGCAGGTTCAGGCTACTTTAGGGTTCCAGCTCCAGGATACTTTACCCTAAGGCTCTAAGGACTCATATTTTAAGGCTTTTGGGCCTAAAGACCATATTATATAAGGCTTTTGGGCCATTTTGAGCCTTAGGGTTAGGGTTTCAGATTCAGGGTACCTTAGCGTTCAGGGCTTAGAGCTTCTGGTTCGCACTTCACAGGGCTTGCCTGGCGGTGATGTGTTTAGGTTTCAGGATTTCAAGGGCTTACAATAGACATCTGATTCAGAACAGATATATGATATCCTTTATAGTCTCGTTTCGCCGATACTCTCATATGTCTTAAACTCCTGTTCTTATTTTTGAAACCAGCCATTAAACCCAAGAGCTCACAACCAGGAACACTACAAAACCCTCTTCGACCATAGGCCTCTATACTGCGCTTCACTCCATACTTAAAGGCTCATGGGACTTAGTAAGTAAGGTTATAAGTAGGTTAGAATTAGGATAACCCCACTTAGGGGACTTATAAGCCCAATTAATAACCTACTTACTAAGTCCCATGATCCTTTAAGTCGCCTACGTAAACTACCCCTTATAGAACCCCCATATAGATCCAATAAAGGAGCCTTTTAAAGGAACCTACTTACTAAGTCCCATGACCCTTTAAGTACGCAGGCTTAAAACAAGAAGTTTCTGAACAATCGACAGAAAATGAAGTCCGGAACCCCTTAGCCCCAAAGGGCGCTAGGGTATAGTTTAGAAGCTGCCCCCCACCCTGTAATAGTGACCATAAGGATTATATAGGATTATATTAGGGCCCTATTATATTCCGATTATACCACTATTACAGGGTGGGGGCAGCTTCTAAGGTATAGTAACATTACAGTTTAGGGTTTAAGGCGTTCAAGGAAATCTTAGAGCGCCCCGAACCCTACTTCCACTTCAGAAATCCCAAACATGTGAATTCGATCTTCATGCCTGAGGTTCACAGGGGGAGGGTTTAGGGTTTATAGGAACTTCAATACTAGTAACTGTAAGTCTTTGAAATATTCATAGCAAGAGTAATACTAGTTACTACTAGTTACAACATTCCTACACATAATCACAACAATAAAATTGATAATATTAACAGTGATACAAAGTAGTACTAACAATCACAATAGCAGTAGTATTCAGTAGTAGTTTTAGAAATAGTGCTGATAGTCGAAATGACGATACTGGCAGTAGCCATAGTAATGAGAGTGAGATTGGAAATCAACATAACAAGAACTATGGTCATAAGAGCAAGAACAAACTACAAGTCGGAACAATAGCAACACTAATTATGCTAATAAGTGGTAGTGGTAGTAGTAGTAGTAGTAGTAGTAGTAGTAGTAGTAGTAGTAGTAGTAGTAGTAGTAGTAGTAGTAGTAGTAGTAGTCGTAGTAGTAGTAGTAGTTGTTGTTGTAGTAGTAGTAGTAGTAGTAGTAGTAGTAGTAGTAGTAGTAGTAGTAGTAGTAGCAACAGTGTCAAGAAAATTGTACTGATAATGACAGTACTTATATTATTAATAATAATAATAAGAAGAATAGTAATGACGATAGTAATACTTGTAGTAAGAATAAGCATTCTCGGTAGGAAGGAAGATAAGACTAGCAATACTGTTAGAATAGGGTTTGGGGCCTTTTCCTCAGCCGGCAGGATCGTTGGTTTACTGCCCCTGGCTAACCAAATCCATCTTACAATACAACCAGGGTAAGGAAGCCCAGAGACTACTATTGCTGCATGCCCCTGTGCTTGAACTTTCTGATTATGACCAACCTTGAACCCGCAACCCTAAGCTGTCCGATGTTTCAGCTTTCTGTCGTCTACTCTGAAACGCGACAAAGTTCCCGGAACGCTCGAAAACTCTTCAATTGCGGAGAACACCCTAACAAGAATAATAACAGTCTTCCATGATTTAAGGCATCTTCCTTTATTAAGGGGTGTCGGAGCCTCTGGGATGGATAAGCTGGGATCGGGGTCTGAGTTGGGGATCATCCCACGTAATGTAGACGGCCTTCAAAATTAGAATAGGGTGTTGGGGGCTCTTCATCATGAGTATACTATAACATACCCCCAAATCATAGTCTAAGTATACTATAATATCACCCAAGAATCATAGTCTAACTGTTAACGCCCCTACATTACCTTCAGCCCACCATCGGGGCGCTAGCCAAGATCAAAAGATCCAAAACCCAAACATACACTGGCTGTCGATGTCACTAGTCCCCCAAGTTTTTTATAATCAGGGCTCTAGATTAAAGAATAAGGGAAACTTGAAAGCGACACCAAATCGATCCCTAGTACAGTGCAGTAAAGCCCTTAAAGCTTCATCCCCCTGTTGCTGTCGCTTGAAGCTCAATCGATCCTATATAGACCCTAAACCCTAAACCCCATAGATCCCTTTAAGGAACCGTTTAAGAACCCTTACTAAGTCCCCTGCCCCTCCGAGTAAACTCGACTAGCAACCCCCGGATCGTCCAGTACCCATCGGGGAACTTAAGGTGAACCTTTGGGATGAGATGACGACCTCTATCTCCTCTTTTAAGGCTTAGACGTTAGGGGTTTAGGCTTCAGGGGGCTTAGAGTTTAGGTGTTTTTTTGGGGTTTAGAGTGTAGGTGTTTTAGCTTTTAAGGATGTGGGAGTTTCCGAACACAGGGGACCTTAATATGGTACCCTAAATGGTAGGATTCTTATTATAAGGACCCCCAAATAAGATACCCCGATTATTGGGAAACTCCCATCTATAAGGAGTATGGTATCCCAAAAAAGTTAAAGTGTAAAGTTTGCCTACCCGACATCTAAGAACCCTTGACCCCAAACCCTAAAGCCCCACACCCTGAAGACCTTCTGCAACTAAGCCCTAGGCTGCCACCTACCCCTACTTGGAGGGTCGGGGGACTTAGTAAGTAGGTAGTAAGTAGACTTATAAGTACCCTAAAAGGGACCCTAATTGGGGTTATGGTACTTACAAGTCCCTGAAATATCCAGTTACTAAGTCCCTCGGCCCTCCAAGTAACCCTACTTAAATAAAGGGACACGAGGAGGAAACAGTAGTCAAACCTGTAACTACAGGAAAATACAGGAAACGTAGAAGGAAGCTTCAAAAGAACCCTACTTGGAGGGGCAGGGGACTTAGTAAGTAGGATTTAAGGAGAGTTATAAGCACCCCAAATATAACCCTACAAATAACCCTACTGTCTAAGTCCCCTGCCCCTCCAAGTAGAAGGTAGCTAAAGCCCTAAACCCTACACTGAAAGCCGTAAACTTCTGCATAGTTTTATAGATTAGGGTCCCCTTGAGGGTCCTTTCATAAGGGTGCCGTACTATTTGGGGGACCTAAACGGGGACCTGATAGAACACCCCAAATTCTGCAGCTGAGATTCATGATCGCCTGCGCGACGGTGGAGAAATGCCGGGTGGCATACTGCTGCGTCTCCTCCAAAGAGGCGGAAGAAGGGACACGTAAGGGCTTAGGATTTAGGATTTAAAGCTTTTGTTGTTGAGGGCCTTTTTGGTGAATGCTTGTGCAAAAAAAAGGCCCTCAACAAAAAGGTTTAGGGCATAGGGGTCTAGAAAAGTTCTACTTTCAGGGCGGTAGAAGGGTTCAGCAAGGGAGGCAGGCAAGGATGATTGGGGCTCATAGGCTTTGGGAGCTAAGGTTTCAGGTATGGATTCGCACCCCAGGATGTCTTGCTGCGCAGTGGCTGGTTATCCATGCTCGGATGCCAGCAAGTGCAGGGTGGCAGGGGGGCAGGGCAAGGCAGGGCAGGGCAGGGCAGGGGGTAGGGCAGGCAGTTCAGTTTAGGGTTCAAGGTTTTCTTACTTCTCAGAGTATATAGGGTATATGGTTTGGGGTTTTGGGGTTAGGCGTTTAGGATCCAAGCACCTTCAACGTGGCTCCTGTTTAGGGCGCCGTGGCTAAGTGCTTCGGGATAGTAAACCCCAAAAAGTTGGAACCGGATTAAGGCCAGTTAGTTCTGGGATTACCCATGCATTACGTTATTGGGCTTCCAACTTTTGGGCTTATACTCTAGACCGCGGCTGTCGGAAAACTTTGGGCTGGAATGGCCTTTTGAATCTAAACCCTAAACCCCTAAACCCGAAACCCGAAACCCTAAACCCTATAATCCCTAAACCCCTAAACCCTTAAACCCCCAAGCCCTGTTCCCTAAACCCCTGAGCCCTAATCCCTAAACCCCTAAACCCGAATCCCTAAACCTCCAATCCTAAACCCCTAAACCCTAAACCCTAATCCCGAAGCCCCTAAACCCTAAACCTCAAACCCTAAACTCCTAAACCCGAAACCCTAAACCCCTAAACCCTAATCCCCAAACCCCTAAACCCTAATCCCTAAACCTACAACCCTAGACCCCGACGTGCCACGGGACGTCTGGTTTCAGGCTTGCCTGCACCCCAAGGAGATGACGAGAAGGAGCCAAAATCGATGCAGGACTGCGAGGGATTTAAGGGCTGACCTGGTGATCCCAAAATCCTACTTAAAGGATCATGGGACTTAGTAAGGTAGGCTCCTTTAAAGGGCTCCTTTAAGGGATCTATATAGGGGTTCTATAAGGGGTAGTTTAAGCCACTGAAAGGATCATGGGACTTAGAAAGTAGGTTATGATCGGGGTTATAAGTCCCATAAGTCTGGCTATCCTAATCATAACCGTACTTATAACCTTGCTTACTAAGCCCCAATGAGCCTTTGAGATACTGTTTTGGGGGTTAGACTCTGTAATTAATGGGTCATAACTCATAACCTACGATTTTGTAGGGTTTGGGGATGCAGGCAAGGCTGATTGGTTGGAGATCCGGAAACTCGGAGGGGCCCGGGACTTAGTAAGTAGGACTTACAGGGCTCCTCAAAGGGATCTATAGGGTTCCTTAAAGGGATCTATGGGGTTTAGGGTCTAGGGTTTACTTGGAGGGGCAGGGGACTTAGTAAGTAGGTTACAAGTAGAGTTATAAGTACCCTGAATGGAGTTACCCCAATTATAACCCTACTTATAAACGACTTACCAAGTCCTCTGCCCCTCCAAGTAGACCCTAAACCCTAAACCCCATAGATCCCTTTAAGGATCCCTATAGATCCCTTCAAGGAGCTTAAACCTTAAACCCTACATCCTAAACCAAATCAGGGCCGCAACCGCCCTCCGAGTGCCAGCCGGTCTGAGGCTCGGGCAGGGATGGTCTTCAGCTCGGGGTCACCACCGATGAGCTCCATCCTTGTTCTTGGGGGGACCATGTGACTTAGTAAGTAAGGTTTCTTAAACGGTTCCCTTAATAGGGGTTCCTTGAAGGGATCTATTGGGTTTGGGGTTTAGGGCCTACTTCGAGGATCATGGGACTTAGTAAGTAAGGTTAGAAGTATCTTAATTGGGGTTAGAAGTAATTATAAGTAGAGTTGCCTTATTTATAAGACCAGTTACTAAGTCCCATGATCCTTTAAGTTGGGAAGCCTTGCCGACAAGGGACATACACTTACAAACGATCGAAGAGAGGCGTGTGCAGCCATAGATGTACATGTCACATATAGACATACTGCATACACATAGAACATACAAAGAGAAAGGGCCCGTACATATATACATACATAAACACACTAACATCTATATATATATATATATATCTCCAAAGCTTATAAGTGCATTTGTATGTACATACACAAACATGAATATAGCTCTCCTGTTCATACGCAAATACATGAGTATTTGATTTTAAACATACATATGCATATGCATTTCATCTACATATACACACACACCTGTACATATGTATACCCACGTGCCAGTAATATGAGATACACGTTGCAGGAACACCTCATGTGACATGCAAAGAACATCCGTTGCTGAGACATGGCATATTCCTGAATCGAGCCGCTTTGGCCGATGCTGAAACTTCAAGCCTAGTGGCATCCATACCAGCCGGACACGAAGCCTGAACCGGAATCCGGAATCCTTTCGGTGAGTTGCCTTGAGTGAACCCTTTTTCAATTAGGGTATACTATATACCTCTAGCGGAAAGACCTACTTTTTTAGAGTTCCTTATTCTGGTTATTATGGTTTCTATATATAGTTCCTTAGAAAGGTTTGTCTTTTCGGCTACAGGTAGGGTCTGATAAGCACCAATCGGTGTAGCAAAGCCCAGCGGCCCCAAGCAAGCGAATATGTAGAGCATGAGGAATACCTGCTCTTTGATCAAAGCTCTCTGGTCCAAGGCTCGGGGTGTCGGATTGGCACAACCCTAAGGGTCCAGGGCCTAACAAAGGTACTCGGGCCTAGGATGGCAGTTTAGCATTTGGGAGAGCATCTGATGACTATTAAGCAATTGGACACTGAGGGCAAGATTTAGCAGGAGTGTGCCGTGGTCTTGATGCGATAAGGCGTAATTAGTCTGTTGGATTCTGGGCTTCGCGAGCTTTCGGATTTGGTGTTCTGGGTCTTGCTTACGTGATGGGAGGCCAAAAGGGGGGTTTAAGATTCTTGTTGTAGGGTTTCTTTAGTATGAACCCCATTATGGGAACCCTTATCCCTGCTAAACCCCCATAGGCTAAAACCCCTTTAGGCCTCCTATGATTGCGGGAGGTTGGGGTGTGCTCATATGTAGTTAGGGCTTATTGGGAGCCCTCCACGGCATGGGTCGTTCTTGGTGTCAAAAACAGAACCCCCAAAACACACAAAACAACTACACACGAAAACCTGAGTTAGACTTGCAGCCCAAACATCACGCATCTGATAAGTCGTGAATTCCTGCAAAGCCGTTTCATGCTGCAAAATGACCTTACGAGTCACAACCTCCCTTCCCCAACAAAACCCCCCAAACCTAATCCTCTAACCCAACCAAACCCCTAGCTTGAACCCAAGACCCACATGGTGCATCTGCAACAACGATGTTCAAGGTTGAGTCTTAAGTCTTCGTGCCCTAAATCCGCAATCCCCAGCCCCCAAAGCCTAACAAGCCCAAATCCTTGCAAACCTTAAATAAGGCATCGATATAAGACCTTTCCGTAGCTGAAACCGGCAAACCTGTAAGCCCTAAACCCAAACCCCGTAAGGCCTGAACAACCCTAAGCCCCGAAACACTAAACCCTAAGCCCCGAAACCCTGAACCCCAACTCAACCCGAAACCCGAAACCCCAAACCCTAAACCCCCAACCCTAAATCCCCAACCCCTAAACCCTAAATCCCCAACCCCTAAACCTCTATCAGCCCTAAACCGAAAGATGTGGGCGATCGAGTTGCAAGAACCACGGCGGAGGCCATGACCTGAATCTTTGTGTCTCCGGTCGAGGGCCCCGTTTAAGTTTAAGGGGCTCCTTAGGGTTTAGGGGTTTAGGGGTTTAGGGTTTAGGGTTTAGGGGTTTAGGGGTTTAGGGTTTAAGGGTTTAGGGGTTTAGGGGTTTAGGGGTTTAGGGTTTAAGGGTTTAGGGGTTTAGGGTTTAGGGGTTTAGGGTTTAGGGGTTTAGGGGTTTAGGGTTTAGGGTTTAGGGGTTTAGGGTTTAGGGTTTCGGATTTAGGATTCCCTTTAAGGATTCCTCTTAAAGATGCCTTTAAGGACTCCTTTTAACTAATCCCTTCTTTTAGGATCCTTAAGGGAGGGTGGTTCAAGGGGGGAGGGTATAAGGAATCCTAAGGGGACTGTAAGGGAACCTTAGGGAGCACTAGGGAGAATTAGGGATCACTAGGCTATATACCCCCCTTGGACCCCCCTCCCTTAAGGATACTACAACCTTCAGGGTTGCTTCAATGGTGTCGGATTTGAACTTTAAGCAGTTCTGGAGGTTTGGAGTTTGGGGATTAGGAGTTTAGGGTTCTATACTGAATTTAGAACCCTAGCACAAATTATGATTTTAGCTGTTTCTTAGGGATTATAAGAACCAAAAATTAAAAAACATATTTAAAAGTACCCCTTAGGGTTCCGGAGCAGAGATTCTTAAAGAAAAACAGCACGGCCAATTGATAGAACACTGCCTGGTCCAGTGAAGGCTTTACCTTAACCCTGAATGACCTACCTTTTTAATTTTTAAGGACTTGCAAAAGGAAATCATAAGAAGGGGCCCTAAAAAGGTAGGTTATTCAGGGTTAAGGTAATGCTTAGGATATCCTGAGATACGTCTTCACGCTAAGTTGCCGTAACTTCGGTCTTATCCATCTAAAGCACTGCTAATACCTACTTGTCGGGTATCATGGGGAACTGCAGGCTAACCTTTTTGGTTATATAGGGACTATAAGGGACTATGCTACCCTAAAAATGTTATTTAAGGTTACCTACTCGACTACTAGGAATATAGAGGCCTTAAGACTCAGAATGGTGATTCGCCCCCCATGATGCTATAAATATAATAAGTACCCCAACTTAAAAACATGTGTTGGTACTTATTCAGGCCCCTATACTAAATCCTTATGATAGCCTTTGTGGTAGCCCTTATAGATCCCTCTACAGGTACCCTATTCTAATCTTATTCAGGCTCCAAAACCCTTGTCTAATTCTTGAGGCCCCTATACTAAATCCTTATGACAGCCCTTGTAGTAGCCCTTATAGATCCCTATGAAGGAGCCCTATTCGTTTTTTTATTCAGGCTCCCAGACCCTACTCTAATTATTGAGGCCCCTTTGCTACCGTCGTCCTGCTGCCTCGCTTCTATTGGTGGCAACGGTTTGCGGTTTAGATATTAGGGTTTAGGGCTGATGTCACCCGAAGGTGTTGACCCTAAGGGTCCAAAGGATGAAATCATTCGGGGTCCCATAAGAGTTCAAAAAACGGGTCCACAAAGGCTGCATCGGGTATTCTAGGGGTTTAAGGGTCCAAAGGACTCAATAACTACGTACTTAGGCTTCGGGTAGTAGTTATGTAGGTTACTATCTGACAAAGTATATAACTATTAGGCACTTGCCCTTACAGTAGAAGCCAGCAAGTTGGAATATCATCATCGTAACCCCTTTAAGGTAAATTATAGGGTATCCTACCATTAATCCATATTCCAACTTTCTGGAGTTCCCTGTAGGGTTAGTAAAGAGGAGTCCAGGGAAGGATGCTGTTCTGGTCAGGCATGATATTACTGGACACGGTAGACATGTACAAATCTCAATACGGCTGCCAAAAATGCTGGTCCCATGCAGAGGTATGCAAGGACCAACAAACGTCGTACCTGCGATTCCCTCCTACCGCTTTCGGACTTCAGGCTCAAGCTTTTGGTTAGGACTCATCGATGAAGCGGAAATGGGAGTTTCCGAAAATTACGAGTACCTTATTTGGGGGTCCTTATAATAAGGATCCTACCATTTAGGGTACTATATTAGGGTCCCCAGTTTTCGGAAACCCCCAAATCCCTCTAGAAACCAGAGCCCGTTACAGCACAAATCAAACTAAACCGAAAGACTGATGAGCCGCTCAGACATCCTTGGACCCAGAGACTCCAATATCCCTTAATTAAGCAATACTCCTTAAATCATATTAGGAATCCTACTATAGTTTAAGGTATATTCCTTAATTACAGGAAATTGGAGTCTATGGGGACCCTGCCTAAACCCCTGCAGAACGCTCTTTTCGTAAGAACTCCTTACTATAACTTCCTGTGTTTCTAGGTTTATAATGAGAGTACCATTTTTCCTACTATTCAGCTTTAAGAGAGCCCTAAAATGAAAAAGGGCAAAAGGGTACCACTCAGGAGCCTAGTAGACCCCAAACCCTTATAGATACCTTATAGAACCCTTTAAGGGAGCCCTTTGAGGAAGCCCAGAATTTCGAGACATCTGCGGGTTTAGGTATTCCTCAAACCCATCGGTGCCACCAGGCCGGAAGTTGACTTACCACAACTTGAACCAAGATGCCCAGTAACATAGGAAAAAAAAGGGCTACCCTTTTGGTGTTGGGTACCTTGATAAGGAACCTAGGACTACAAAAAGGGAATAAGGGTACTACTGGGCATCCTAGTCTAGTGAAACAACGATCGCCGGTTTGGGGTTTAGAGTTTAAGGGTTTACAGGGTGTATAGGGTTTTTTGGAGCATAGGGTTTAGGGGTTAGGGTGTAGGGGTTTAGGGGTGTAGGGGTTTAGGGTTTAGGGGTTTAGGTTATTTAGGTTCCATGAAGCTCCGTAGCCGCAAGCCCATCGCAGTCATATCAATCCTGGACCATGGAAAATGAAGGTACCGTTAAGCCTGAACACGGCAATAAGATAAGGAACTCAAACTCTCTTCTCCAATAACCAAGCCCAAACAAAGTTCAAACTTTCCAAGCTAGACCAAATATGTAAAGCCAAAAAGTTTAAAGTTCTCCAATAGGCTAAGTAAGCAAAAGAGCATGATCCCAAAATCAAACCTAGGACCCCCTTTAGCAATCCTCGTCAAGGCACCTTTTAACATACCGTCTTGAAAAGCAAACAAGGCCCCTTTGCCAAACCCAAAACCCTAAACCATAAACACTTCTTCCTGTCACCCTTTAGAGCCCTGTGTTGCTGCCAAAAACCTGTTATAAAAACATGGTAGAAGAAATAACTCCTGTTCTAATTATTAGCGCTCATACGTTGCTACCCCACCCATGTTCAGGACAGAGGTGCATCGAAGGACGTGAGGAGGCCCCGAATGAGCTTCCAAATAGTGCCGAACCTCCGCTCAAGCCAGGTCCCACTAGAGTCTTACTTAAACGCTCATGGGACTTAGTAAGTAAGGTTTTATGGAGGTTATAACTAGGATAATCCCACTTAGGGGACTTACAACCCCAATTATAACCTACTTGCTAAGTCCCATGATCCTTTCAAGTAGGGTTTACCTATAGTTTCAATTTTAGTTCCTTCTTCTTTGTTGACAAAATCGCTATTATAAGGTCCTAGCCATAAAACAGGTTAACCAAAAAAAGGAACTACAATGAAAACTCTAGGTATAGTCTTTCGGGATGTTAATCTTTACGAGACTCAGGGCTTGACAGGCTCGGGGCTTCAGTTGACCGCTTCGTCGCAGCTTGGAAAGCCTGCCGGTCATGTATCCTACGGTTGATGATATAAATCCTGGAGGGTCCAGAAAGATACTTTTAGGGTAAATCCTGCATTAACCATAAGAAGGAATATACCATAATTCTCATAGTTTAGGGTCCCTAAGGCAATGCAGGATTTATATCATCAGCAGTATACTTAGGGGCTGAGTGCCCTCGCCCAAAAAAGCTTAACGTTTTCAATTAAGGTATGATGATATGAACCCCAAATGGTTAAAGGTTACCTACTCAGCTACTAAGTATGCGGAACACCGGCTCCGGCATGAGGGCATTTAGGGTTGAAAGCCACAACCACGATCACGATCAAGAACACCACCACCACCGCCGCCACCACGACGACTACTACGACTACGACGCCGACTTCTACTATATGCTAGAATCACCACCACCATCACCATGAGTACTACAAAACTTCTGGACTAGGAACATTAGCTGCTCTGCAAGTAACTATAGGTACCAATCTCTCACGCAGTAGAGCAGGAATCTAGACGATCTAAACCAAACAGGCCACCCGCAACAGACCCCCGGGCCCCTCCACAACTGTTGATGATAGAAATCCTGCATTACCGTAAGGACCCTAAACTATGGGAATTATGGTTTATTCCTTATTCTGGGTAATGCAGGATTTATATAATATACCATAATTCCCATAGTTTAGGGTCCTTCCGGTAATGCAGGATTTATATCAACCGCAAGCACCCCTGGGCCGCCCAGCTGTTTGACGACACGTAATGCCCGCACGAAGCGGAGGATCCGCAGCATCCGAACAACCATGATCTGCTCCATCATGCCTCTTCAGACACTGCAGTAAATCCCCTCTCAGGAATGTAGCTTACGTCATATCGGAGACCCTCCTTTCCATGATACATGTGAGGTATATCCTACAACTGAGGGGCGTTCTCGTCTCTGCCTGCTCGCTGCATTGAGGGGGCCTAGAGAACCCCTATTACAAGCCTGCTTTGAATGTCCTCCATATGGGTGGTTGTTCAAATTAGGGTCCCTTTGGGCCTCCCAAAAACAGAGGGTGCCGTATTAAGACTAGAATTTACTTATAAGTACCCTAAACGGAGTTACACCAATTAGAACCCTACTTATAAACGACTTACTAAGGCCCCTGCCCCTCCAAGTAGACCCTAAACCCTAAACCCCATAGATCCCTTTCAGGAACCCCATAGATCCCTTTCAGGAACCCCATAGATCCCTTTAAGGAACCCCATAGATCCCTTTTTAAGGAACCCCATAGATCCCTTTTAAAGGAACCCCCAGGAATTTCCCCTGATTCCCCAAACCTGACATCCTTCTGGTGTTGGGCATCTTTGGGCCCCCGATCATCGCATACTTAAAGGATCATGGGACTTAGTAAGGTAGGTTCCCTTAAAGGGCTCCTTTAAGGGATCTATATAGGGGGTTCTATAAGGGGTAGTTTAGGGGTACTTAAAGGATCATGGGACTTAGTAAGTAGGCTATAACTGGGCTTATAAGTCCCCTAAGTGGGGTTATCAATTATAACCTACTTATAACCTTACTTACTAAGTCCCATGGGCCTTTAAGTACTGGAGTGGCTTGCCTTACAATGCTTGCAGGCTTAGACAAAGACCACGCAGGGGGTGTATGGCTTCTATGCTACATCATGATTAACCCTACCTAAATCCGAGAACCCCCAAAACCTCAAGACCCTAAGAGCTTTACTGTTATGGAAATTCTGCCCTGCATAAGTCTAGCGCATCTCTGCCTCTGAGGCACGGACTTCGGCGCTAAACACTAAGACCTAAAGCCCGACACCAAAAACCCTTCAAAGCCCATGCCTTAGAAGCTGCCCCCACCCTGTAATAGTGGTATAATAGGAATATAATAGGGCCCTAATATAATATTAATATAATCCTTATAGTCGCTATTACAGGGTGGGGGCAGCTTCTAACCCATACCGTCATAAACGAAGAAGCCTTAATCCTTATCAGCGCCCTATATGGGTGGTTGTCAAAATTGGTCCCTATTTGGGTCCCTATTCTAGTACGGCACCTACTATATAGGGTACCTTAGAAGGGGCCATAATTTTGACAACTACCCATATACATAAACTCAAACAAAATTGACTTCGGCATGCCTTCCTGACCATCGGAGCCGAAAGCAGTCATGAGCACCGGGAGGATTTTGCCAAGATAAGCCACGAATACCTGAGTTTCGGGCTCTAGGACATTCTTCAGGTTTTACAGCTTTTGCTTAGGGGCTGGTCGTCATGATGAGACTACGCAGAAGATCCAAAGGCGGCAATGCCGTACCCCAGACCCCGACCACTTGAAGGCCATTGAAGCATTGAAGGCTCATGGGACTTAGTAAGTAAGGTTATAAGGTAGGCTATAATTAGGATAACTCCACGTAGGGGACGTATAAGCCCATTTTTAACCTACTTACGAAGTCCCATCATGATCCTTTAAGCAGGCGTAGCTCTTCAAGCAGAACACAGCACTTTCAGACGCGGGAGGGTGTTTTCAGAGTTCCTTCCAGGATTCCATACGTAGGCTTTTCAGGATTCTTGAAAGGGCTTCGCAGGTTTTATAGTGTTCCTTAAGGGCTTCATAGGTGTTATGTTATAAGCACTTGTAGACTTTACTAACTCTGTCAGCTGCCAAAAAACCAAGACAGCATCGAAGAGGAACCATCCATCGGTGCAGCAGCGTGCCCAACCATAGGCCATGAGCCTCCTGGTAGGGTTCCCCTAAAAGACAAAGAGGAAGAAATAAACGGGCGTACCGTTTAGGTTAGGGTTTACGATCGTTCGTAGAGCTAAACACTAGACCGGAAATCCCATATCCTAAACCCGAAATCCGAAACCTTAAACCCTACACCCTAAACCCTACACCCTAAATCCTAAACCCGAAATCCTAAACCCTAAGGGAGCAGAGTATCTCCGGTGCCGGGGGCCTTTAGGGGTGTGGGCCTGGCACTGAACCACCCTAAGTCTCCATGTACCCATATTGTATATACTTAGGCCTTAAAGTACCTATATAGGGACCCCTTTAAGGCTTAAGTATCTACTATAAAGGTACATGGAGCCATTGGGTCAGGGACCCGCGATGCTGCGGAGGCTTCGGTTGGCAGGACCTAATACAGTAGACCCCATAAAGTTGGAAACCGGACTTAGGCCAAACAGTGCTGGGATTTCCTATACACTAGTCTTCAGAATTGAGGCTATTGGGTTTCAAACTTTAGGGCTTCTACTGTAATCACTCGTTGAAGTTGAGGATAGTGGTGTTGCATGTTGGTGCGCGGGTCCAGGCTCCAATTTCCAGGTCCCAAGAGAGAAAAGCGAGAGGGAGAGACAGCGAGAAGAGATTGCTGCAATTGCTAAACCCTAAAGGCTAAATCGAGTCGTTGAAACATGCAGCTTTGCAGGGTCTTTGAGTGTCCCGCGGTCGGAGGTAGCCCTTGCGCAATTAACTCGAAAAATGCTCCATGGGGGCCGTGGTTCGGGTTGAGGGTTTAGTTTCACTGGATTTTGTGTTCAGACCGTGGCAGTGTGCCAAAACAAAGGGCTTCTCGGATCGGTAGATTTGCTAGGAGACCCGCATCGGCATTCCGGCATCTCAGTACTTAAAGGATCATGGGGCTTAGTAAGTAGGTTATAATTGGGGTTATAAGTCCCCTAAGTGGGGTTATCCGAATTATAACCTACTTATAACCTTACTTACTAAGTCCCATGAGCCTTTAAGTAGCTGCTTTCACATCTCAGTTCGAAATCTGTGCACCACGAAAAAGCAAAGGCATGGAAAAGCAGTGGCGGATAGTTCCTGGCCTCCCAGTCGAAGGTCTAAACCCAGGGAAATGCAGCCCAGTAGCAGGACCAGCTCGACAGTGTAGAATGTCATGAAGAGATACTCCTGATTCTAGGGGGGTTTATATGGGATATCCCTATGCTAACGCTTGCTTATGTGCTTTGTTGGAGCTCCTGATTCAGCTGAGGGTCTAGTTTAGATGGAGTTTCGGCGTTTACGGCTTGCCAGGCTCACTGTTTCGAGTATAGCACGAATGCATACGCCCCACCGGTTTGCAGAGTTTCGAATCAGCTACTGTTACTTAAAGGATCATGGGACTTAGTAAGTAGGTTATACTTGAGGATATAAGTCCCATAAGTGGGGGTTTATTCCAGTTATAAACTGCATATAACCTTACTTACTAAGTCCCATGAGCCTTTAAGTACTGTCTGCGATGTAGGATGCCTCAACTGCTGCTGCAGGACTGCTAGGGCCAGGGTTCGTTCAGTTCCAAGCCCACGTCATCAAACACAGGGAAGACTTGAAGCACCAAACGCCGAAGCACACACTGAAAGCCAAATCAAAACCTCGAGCTCTTCACCGAGAGCAGGAATCCCCTGCTTCCCTCCGCGCTTTGACACCCTAGTCGACAGCCAATGGCAGACAAGGGCTGGATGGCTTGCTTGGCTGAAGCTATGCAAGGGCAGTAACCCAGACCCCCGGGAGGATCCAAAAAGTAGATCCCTTAATGGCGGTTCCTATAAAGTACACTTAGTATGTAGTACAGAGCCCCAAATTAGGGGCTTTCTAGATCCTCACTAGGGTCCGGGAAGTAAGGGAGGGCCCACAGGCATCTCGCATCTTCCCATGGGGTGATGGTATTTGCCGATGCCGTGCTTACAGGATCATATGCAAGGGCAGTAACCCAGACCCCCGGGAGGATCCAAAAAGTAGATCCCTTAATGGCGGTTCCTATAAAGTACACTTAGTATGTAGTACAGAGCCCCAAATTAGGGGCTTTCTAGATCCTCACTAGGGTCCGGGAAGTAAGGGAGGGCCCACAGGCATCTCGCATCTTCCCATGGGGTGATGGTATTTGCCGATGCCGTGCTTACAGGATCATGAAACTTTGGCACTAGGGTTATTATAAGGGCGGCATAGCTATACTCGTAATTTGGTATGATAATACTTGTGCCAAAGACGAAGGTACTCATAACCTGTCTTACCATTATAAGAGGTGGCCAAATGCTGGCCTCCTTTTCGGCATTGTGACGATGTCATCTAAAAGGCACGAAGATCGCAGAGGGATTGGAGCCAGCCGCTCCGTAACCAGTCTCTTTTCTCAGCCGAGGGTTTGGAATTTAGGGCTCATGGCGCAGAATATACGAGAGTTTAGGTTTTGAGGTTTGACGTCTACGGTTTAGTCTGTTGGGTTTATACGGCTTTAGTGGCGCCTTGGTGTGTGGTTCAGATTTGCGGTTTTGGGATGCAAGACCCACCGTCCACCCTAAACTCTGAACCTAACCCGCCGTAAACACTAAACCCAAACCCCTACTTGGAGGCCCTTTTGACTTAGTAAGTCTACTTAGTATCCCCTAGAAACCCTATTAGAAACCCCATAACCCACCTTAATAACCCTACTTACTAAGTCAAAAGGGCCTCCAAGTAATCCCGGCCAAGCAGTCAGAGCCCTGAAAGGCACACCCCAAATCATGCGGCCAAGGTGCCACATCCTCGGGCCTTGGGCAGTGTTTGATCTACCGGTTTGGAGCTTAGGCTTACGGTCCATGCAAGTTCAACGCCCATGAAAGTTGCAAAAAGTACTCTTGAAATGCTTCGCAAAGTCACATGAACACACCATAGTAGCCTTTAAAACATCCTGAAACGCAGGTTTGAACAATCTGGAAAGGCCTGGTTTCAAGCCGTAGCCACCGTCCCTACAGCGAATTGGCACAACCTACTTATACTCAATAAAGGGAAAAATCAATGCGTAGCATACGCAAGAGTACGAACCGCTTGAACAGCTCTTCTGGAATGCCAGGGTTTAGGTCAACGAAGCCAAAAACTGGCAACCTTCCGATATGCTTGTTAAACCATTTCCAGCTTCATCCCAACCCAAACTCCAAACCCTTAACCCCTAAGGCTTCAAGGAGTCCCAGCGGGGTTCTCGACCACCTCAACCGCCTGCACGCCTGCCGCCCGCAGCAGAGGCGTTGAGCCGCGGGAGTCCCGTACTTCCAAGTCCGCCTGCCGGGAGACCAGTGTGCAGCACCAGCCAGCGCGTCTCGGCATGGTCTCGGCCAGAGCCGCAGAGCATATGAAGTGTAGCCCCTCCTGTTGGCTGCCCGCCCGTGGATCTTTCCAGTGGAGAACCTTAATGATGGTGTCGCCAGTCCGTTCCGCTCTGGGGACTGGAATGGAGCCACAGGTAAAAGGGATTCTGACCGCCAGAATTGTGCATCAGTTGTTCTTGCCAGCTTGACTTGTAGAAGAAGACACTCAACCCTAAACCCTCGACTTGCAGAAGAAGACCCTAAACCCTAACCCCCCAGCTTGCAGAAGAAGGTCCTAAATCCTAAACCCTCAACTTGCAGAAGAAGACCCTAAACCCTAAACCCTCCGCTTGCAGAAGAAGGTCCTAAAGCCTCAACTTGCAGAAGAAGACGGAAGCACTGACGACAAGCTCCGGACGCTGGGCTCAAAAACTTCTTCCCTAAACCCTATACCCTAGACCATAAACCCGAAGCTGGAGCCCTTCAAGACCCAAACATAGGGGCCTTAATAATTACCCAATATACTGTTTTCAACCTTTATATTTAAAATATAAACAAAATCCCGTGAAGGGGTCTTTCAGGGCTATTGCAAGGATTCAGTACAGGGGCCGTAATAAGTAACTATTTTTTTGGGGGGGGGTCTTTACAATAAGTGTAGCAGAATATACCCCCAAACCCAATTCTAACAAGGCCCCTATATTACTTCACCCTATGCCCTAAACTCTACCTGGGCCATTAACAACCTACCTATCCCTATTTTGGAGTTCCTTTTTATGATTTCCTCATCTAAGCGTTTTAAAAGGTGGGCTTATTTAGGATCCATGCAAGTCCTGAATCCTGTGTGGGTATGAATCCGAACTCACGAAAATCCTCCTGGATCCCAAAAGCCTGTAAAAGTCATGAAGCCTAAACCCAACTTATCCTAAAAAACCGAAACCCTTTGGGCCCAAATGCCGAGACGGACCCAGGTGGGGTCAGACCGAGATGGATTTAGGGTTTGCTGGGTCCTTCTTAAGGAATGGAATTCGAATTACTATAGTACAGAGGCCAGATTACACACTCTAGACCCCAATTACGGTAACTCACTCTAAATTAATGGCAACTTACTTTAAACTATTCTGGCAACTTACTTTAAACTCTTATGGCAACTGACTTAAGATTATTATGGCAACTTACTTTAAATAATTATAGCACTTTTAAATTCCTGAACAAGAGCTCAGTTTAGGGTCTGGGTGGGTCAGACCGAGGGCAGAACCATCCAGGTGGCATGTTCCTGGCATTTGAGGGGCTGCGTTACGGGTTTAGGGACTTTAGGCATTTGAGGGATTGCTTTAAGGGTTCAGGGCTTTTAGCCGTTTAGGAGTTACAGGGTTTAGGGGTTTAGGCTTTTAGGTGTTTAGGGGTTACAGGGTTTAAGTGTTAAGGGTTTAGAGCTTTTAGGCGTTTAGGGGGTTATAGGGTCTAGGGGTTTAGGGCTTTTAGGCGTTTAGGGTTTAGGGGTTGTGGGGTTTAGGGGGGGGGTGGGTTTAGGGTTTAGGGTTTATGTGGTTTAGGGGGTTTAGGGTTAGGGGGTTTAGGGCTTTAAGGGTTTAGGGTTTAGAGTGCCTTGAGCCCTCAGCCCTAAAGCATGCGCACGGGTCCAAGCATCCTCGAGGCAACCGCCTGGAACGCCCAACCTGTAGGGCCCCAAAAAGCACATAATTAGGCTAGGGATATCCCAGAAAACCCCCCAAATAATGCAGCCCATTATGGTGGGGATATCCCCATAAAATGCTTATGCTCGTGTGCTTTTTTGGGTCCCCAACCTAAACCCTTGCTGCAAGGAGCCAAACCATAAAACGACCCGACAATCTCAAGGACTAAGGCTCTTAACCCCAAACCCTAAAGGCCTTCATGAGCCTCCCTAAACCCAAATACCCTAAACCCCAAAGGGCTTCATAAGCCCTAAACCCTAAACCCTAAACCCTAACCCCTAAACCCAAACCCCTAAACCCTAACCCCTAAACCCTAACCCTTAAACCCCAAAGGCCTTCATAAGCCTCCCTAAGCCCTCAACCCTACAGGCCCCAGCCCCAAACGCATAAGCCTACAGCCCCAAACCATCGCCGGGCTCACTGGATAGACCGTTCCGTCTCAATGCCCAGCCTTGGGTCGTGTTACGCTTGGGGTTTAGGGCCTCAGGGTTTAGGGTCCAAGGGGAAAAGGAGGGACCCTTAATAAGGACCCCTAGGTATATACCCTTAATATAGCTATTATATAACCATTATATAGCCCACTAAAGGGTAGGGGTCCCTATTAAGGGTCCCTCCTTTTCCCCTTTGATAGGGTTTGGAGTTTAGGGTATGGGGTCTGGGACCTCAGGGTCTTGGGTTTGGGGTGTGGGGTTGGTTACTTACGAACGTGACTAGGCTTGTACAGGCTTCAGCGGGTGCAAAAAAGGGTGCTGCAAAAGCTTTCTAGGGTGTCAGTTGGGTACGGCCCCCACTCAGTAATAGTTGAATAATATTCATACTATAGATATATTAGGACCTTTATAGTAGCCCTATTATAGACTCATACTGTATCTTACTGTATGGGGGCAGTACCTAAGGTGTCAGGTTCCACCGAGCCACAACGAACTCAAACCAACATGGTCAACAAAAAGGTTGTTGAACGTCAACAAGAAACTTCCCTTGCCCCAAGGGTCCAAGTACCCAATAATCATATACTCTCCGACATCCTAACCTACATAACTACTACCCTAAAACCGAATACCTGATTATTGGGTCATTTGGACCCTTGGGGTTGTGTCGGTGAGGTAAGTTCCTGAACAAGACGCATCAAGACACCAGATAAGATGTACTATCGGGTGTTTCCTGATTGGGATAGGGTCTGGGTGCACTGTAGTATATTTTAGCTAGATACTGAACATATGTACTATAAGCGAGTGATACGTATGCACACCCCTCTACGAATTACGAGGAATCCAAAAGAAGGTCCCTTTTATTACTGGGTCCGTGTTCTGCAGGTCAGAAGACACGTTGGGAGCTGGGATGGCTACTCTTCTTAAAGGATCATGGGACTTAGTAAGTAGGTTATAACTGGGGTTATGCGTCCCCTAAGTGGGGTTATCCTAATTATAACCTGCTTATAACCTTACTTACTAAGTCCCATGAGCCTTTAAGTTGGGTCATGGAATGTTCGGGGATAAGGGCTTGTAGCTTAGATTTCATCCGAGCTTAGGGTCAAAACATTGAAAAAGGTGTGTTTGTGGTATAGGCTTTGATTGTCTCTACAGCAAACAAACAGGGTCCGATAAACACTGAAGGCATGTTTGCGGGGTTGCAGATTTCGTCAGCTTGGCCATTGAAACCCATCGGCATGAACAGGACGGAGCTGTAATGTAAGAGCCTGATTAAGAAACCTTGGCCTGTATAGTTTCTTATACGAACCCTACTACTTTGGGGTTATAGGCCCAGAGTTTCTTGATCAGGTTCCTACATTAGTCACGATGAGCAGCAGGTGCATCAGCACTGTCCAGAAGGGGGGCTTCATTTGCCGAACAAGTCCGACGCTACACAGCCTCAGTACTTCGTTGCCGTCTGAAAGCACAGCCCCGTTAAAGGCCCTGCGCCCTGAAGTCTGGAGCCTACTTAAAGGATCATGGGACTTAGTAAGTAAGTTGTAATTGGGGTGAGAAGTCCCCTAAGTGGAGTTACCCTAATTATAACCTACTTATAACCGTACTTACTAAGTCCCATGAGCCTTCAAGTAGCCTAACCCCGAAACGCCTAAGATACCAAGGCACATCACCGAGTTGATCACGATGACAAGGCCAACGCTTTTCCTTTGAACGTCCAGAGTTGAAAGTGTTCAGAGCTGAAGCTATTACTGGGTTCTTGTTCAGAGGCTTAATTTAAGTTACCATAGTAAGGAAACCGTTTTTTACTATAGATGCCTATTGTGGTAACTTAAACACCTCAAACCCTAAACCCTTAAAGGACCCCTTATAGATCCATATTGTGGTAACTTATGTCAAACTCCTTAACCCATACCCCCCCTTAGAACCATAATAAAAGCAATACGTCTTAATATTCTCTTGGGTTTTAAATGAACAAAAACAAAAAGTAATTCCTAACCAGGCTATAGTAAACCCTAAACCCTAAACCCTAAAATTGGGTTTCGTCTCTGGGTTCCTGAAATCTTCCAGCCCAGCGCCCGAAGACCTAAACCCCTCAACACCCGCAGCCCTAAACTGCGGTTTAGGGTTTTGGGTTTAGGGTTTAGGGTAAGCCCTACTTTTAGGGAGTTGGGTTTAGGGCTTAGGGTTCAAGGGGTTGGGGATTTCAGGGTTTGGGTAAACCTCTAAACCCTGAACCGCTGCCGGGAGTTCGGCAACGTTTCATCCGGATTCCAGGGTTGGGTCATTGGCAGGCGCCTGTATTGCGGCTGAAATGTGTGTTGCCGTGTTTTCCCAAATATCCCGACAAAGAAGTACAAAGGAGACTACAGGGAAAAGCCTATTTTATCCCTGCACCCTAAACCCTAAACCCTAAATCCAACCCTGGAGGCCTTGAGGGCATAGTGACCCTATTGTAGGAGTGTCAGCAAGCTGAAGGACTTTCGGGGGGGAGCAGCCCTGCATACAAGAGCAATCCATGATAGAACTATACTGAACTTAGAACCCTAGCACAAGTTACAATTTTAGCTGTTTCTTAGGGATTATAATAACCAAAAATCAATAAAAATCCTCTAAGTAACCATAAGAAAAATTATGATTTTAGCTGTTTCTTAGGGATTATAATAACCAATAATCAAAAAAATATTTCGAAGTACCCCTAAGAGAAGCTGTAGGCAGGGTAAGCGACTATAAGGCCCCTTGCATACTCGGATTGCTTGTTTCAAAGGGGAAAAGGAGGGACCCTTAATGGGGACCCCTGCCCTATCATGGGCTATATAATGGGTATATAATGGCTATATTATGGGTATATACCTAGGGGTCCTTATTGGGGGTCCCTCCGGTCTACTTGGCTGACTTCTGAACGCCTTCTAAAAGTTAAACTTTTAGCCTCCTTACTACAGTTCATATAGAAACTCCAAAAGTTAAAGTCCTAAGAGCCAACCAGAAGAACGCAAAGTTTAGAGTTTATGACATCGAATGACATGAAGACCTCAGAGAGAATGCCGAACGGGTCTCTCGAAAAAGCCGCTAAGCAATAAACTTCTACATCCAAAGCCATAGGCCTAATGCCGAGCGCCTTCATCCGCATTCCCAAACCCTTAACCCGAAACCGAGTCTCTCGCGTTTACGGATTTCGGTCCTTGAGTTCTCGCGATAAATTCGGCAAGTTCAAGGTGTGCCGCAAAGTCTCTCGAAGAAGCGATTCTCGATGACACCCCGACCAATCTGGCGATACCATGGTATCTCCTCCTCCTCTTCGCTCCTCTGTCACAGGCTTTAGGGTTCCTTTAAGCGTTTAGGCGGTTTAGGGGCTTCGGTTTCGGGCTCCTTAAAAGGCTCTTTGAAGGGCTTCTTTAAGCGTTCCTCGAAGGGTTACTCTAAGGGCTCCTGCAAGGGTTCTGTTTAAGGGTTCCGGTGAGGGTTCCTTTAAAGGTTCGTTTCAGGGTTCTATGAGCCCTAAGTCTTGAAACAAAGGTGTGGGGCTTTAGGGTCTGGGGTTTGAGGTTTTTTTGGTTCAGGTTGTCGGGTGTTGGGATTTGGGTTGTGTAGGGTTTAGGTGTTCGTAGGGTTTCGGCAATATAGGGCTTCTGGTTCAGGTTTTATGGCTTCAGGGGTTTCATGCATGAGGACAGCATGTACTGAAAGGTGCTGTTCGCGCTACAGAAGCTATGCAAGACACCAGGTCAAGGCTTTTGTTCTCGAGCTTTGTAGGGCATGAGGCTTTGCAGTGCCGAGTCACTGTGACTTCAGGGCGCAGGCTAATGGATTGGGTTTAGAGATGTTTAAGACTTATGTAGGGCTTTGAGGTTTGAGTTTCGGACTATCGGACTGTCTTTACCTAAACCCTAAACCTCCCAAATCAGCAAGTCAACTCGGGAATTTTTGCATGCACAATGCGAAGAACCCCAATCCCGCGGCCCTGGACTCCCGAATTCCCGAATCACTGGACCAGTCGCCTCCTGAGGCGAAACGATATTACCCAAAGGCCCCAAAGTAGTTCCTTTTTGGGGGTTCGTATATTATAAGGTAATCCCAAAAAGGAACTACTTTGGGGCCTATGGGTAATGGCAACAGCGGCTGGGGGGTGAGGGATCAAAAAAAAAATAAATAAGGATAAAAAAAAATTAAATGGAAAGATCAAAAAAAAATTAAAATAAGGATCAACAAAAAAATTAAATCACGCAAAATACAGCAATTCCTGGGGCAGGGGCATCAAAAAAAATAAATAAGGATCAAAAAAAATTAAATCACTTAAAAAACAGCAATTCCTGAATTTTTCCAATGGAAAACACTGTTTTCCTACGGATTTTCTTGTGTTTCCTTAGGATCTGTCTGGTTTTTGCTCTGGAAAACACGATATTCCTGCGGATTCCGTGGTATTTCCCTAAGTTTTCCTTGATTTTTCGTAGGAAAAACCTATTTCCTATTACCTATGGCGTTCGTGTCATTTCTTCAGGTTTTCAGAAGGACAACATATGGTTGTTCCTCGGGAAAATCAAATTTTCCTTCCAATTTCACATTTAGGACGGATTTCCTGTTGTAGCTGTTGCTGGTATTCCGCTTCATCATCTATCTTAAACACGCCTCTCATTTGGCGATTCTGGTTCAGCATGTATCTACAAGGGCGGAGACACCCTCATTTGCTGGGGTTCAAAAAAAGGCATATGCTTCAAAGCAACCCTGCACGGCTTAAAACAGCGGGGGGGTTGGGGGGGGCGCAGCCCCCCCCATTTGCAGAGACAACGTTCACATGATGGGCTTCGAAAACATTCTTTGAATCAAGCTTGCACGTTTCGAAAAGCGCGGCGGCGGGTGTTTTGTTCTTCCGTGCCTGTTCGTGTCTCTTCTTCCGTTAGCATTCTAACCCAATATATATAACATAGTAAACCAGAAGAACGACATAAGATGGTTCGACAACACAAAAATGGTGTGACATTTTCTGACATAACAGAACCTTGCTTCTTATAGCATATAATAGCATACTAAAAATACAACAATACAATATAACAGAAGATGACATAGAACAAAACAACATCTTAGTTTATAGTGTAGTACATTGTAACATAGTACAATACAGTGTGTATATTTACAACATAATATGTAGTATATTTTATAACATTAGGTTACATTATGTTATATTATGTTACGGTACATTACGATATTATGGTAAATTCGATTGGACTATGTAGTATCCTGTTGCTTGTATCTTTGTTTCTGCGATTAGTTCATATTCTTTCTCTTTCGTCTTCTCCAACTTTGCTTTTTTATTCTGGACTTTCTTTTTTCGCTCGTTCATTTCTTTTCTTTCTTTCTGTTGTTCTTTCTTTGTTCATCTCATACTCCATTCCTTTCTTTCTTGCTTTCTTTCTGGTTTGATTTATTTCGTTCTTTCTTTGGTTCGTTCTTTCTTTCGTTCTTGCGTTCGTTCTTTCTTTCGTTTTCGTTCTTTCGTTCTCTCTCTCGTTCTATCTTTCTTTCTTTCTGTTGTCCTTTCTTTCGTCCTCTTTAGATACAGCAATTTGCCTACGTTTTCCTTGATTTTTCGTAGGCAAAACCCTATTTTCCTATTACCTATGGCGTTCGTGTCATTTCTTCAGGTTTTCAGAAGGACAACATGGTTGTTCCTCGGGAAAATCAAATTTTCCTTCCAATTTCACATTTAGGACGGATTTCCTGTTGTAGCTGTTGCTGGTATTCCGCTTCATCATCTATCTTAAACACGCCCCTCATTTGGCGATTCTGGTTCAGCATGTATCTACAAGGGCGGAGACGCCCTCATTTGCTGGGTTTCAAAAAAAGGCATATGCTTCAAAGCAACCCTGCACGGCTTAAAACAGCGGGGGGGTTGGGGGGGGGCGCAGCCCCCCCCATTTGCAGAGACAACGTTCACATGATGGGCTTCGAAAACACTCTTTGAATCAAGCTTGCACGTCTCGAAAAGCGCGGCGGCGGGTGTTTTGTTCTTCCGCGCCTGTTCGTGTCTCTTCTTCCGTTAGCATTCTAACCTAATATATATAACATAGTAAACCAGAAGAACGACATAAGATGGTTCGACAACACAAAAATGGTGTGACATTTTCTGACATAACAGAACCTTGCTTCTTATAGCATATAATAGCATACTAAAAATACAACAATGCAATATAACAGAAGATGACATAGAACAAAACAACATCTTAGTTTATAGTGTAGTACATTGTAACATAGTACAATACAGTGTGTATATTTACAACATAATATGTAGTATATTTTATAACATTAGGTTACATTACATTATGTTATATTATGTTACGGTACATTACGATATTATGGTAAATTCGATTGGACTATGTAGTATCCTGTTGCTTGTATCTTTGTTTCTGTGATTCTTTCATATTCTTTCTCTTTCGTCTTTTCCAACTTTGCTTTTTTAGTATGGACTTCTTGCTGTCTTTCGCTCGTTCATTTATTTTCTTTCTTTCTGTTGTTCTTTCTTTGTTCATCTCATACTCCCTTCCTTTCTTTCTTGCTTTCTTTCTGGTTTGATTTATTTCGTTCTTTCTTTGGTTCGTTCTTTCTTTCGTTATTGCTTTCGTTCTTTCTTTCGTTTTTGCTTTCGTTCTTTCGTTCTCTCTCTCGTTCTTTCTTGCATGGCTTTCTTTATTTCTTTCTTTCTTTTGTTCTTTCTTTATTTCTTTCTTTTGTTGTTTCTTTATTTCTTTATTTCGTTCTTTCTT
This sequence comes from Symbiodinium sp. CCMP2592, assembly GCA_905221615.1. Taxonomy (NCBI): domain Eukaryota; class Dinophyceae; order Suessiales; family Symbiodiniaceae; genus Symbiodinium; species Symbiodinium sp. CCMP2592. The sequence continues at coordinate 158,720 of CAJNDT010001524.1, forward strand.
TCGTTCTGTCTTTCTTCCTTCCTTTCTTTCTTTAGTTCGTTCTTTCTTTCTTTCTTTCCTTCTCTCTCTCTCTCTCTCTGTCTTTCTTTCCTTCCTTTTTCCCCTTCCTTTCGCGGATACCCGTTTAATTTTTTTTTGATCCTTATTTAATTTTTTTTGATCCTTATTTAATTTTTTTTTGATCCTTATTTAATTTTTTTTTTAACCCCTATCCCGCGGCTGGGACGCTGCGTGCAGTTCTGCCCAAAGTCGGTTTCCACTTCGACGTGTGGCTGAGGTAATGTAGGAACCTGATTAAGAAACCATGGGCATTTATTAGGGTTCCTGATATGAATCCTACCATTTTGAGGTTATAGGCCCAGGGTTTCTACATTGAGGCCAACATGCACGCTCCCGGATTGACGGGCCTCACCAATGAAAAGGTCGCGTGCAGCAAAGGCACGCGCTGTTTGGAGCATGCCCCAACGGTTGAAAGGACCCAATAATCAGGTACTCGGCTTTAGGGTAATAGTTATGTAGGTTAGGATTTGGGAGAGTATATGATTATTGGGTACTTGGACACTTGGGGATGTGGTTGGCCACCTTACTTTTGCACAAAGCCTGCATTTGGCGCAGAGCGCGCTGTAGAACCTGCTTGCATTTCTTGCAGACCAACGGCACGCCGTGCAATCCAAACCTTTCGACCAGAAACTGCAGCACCTGTGGCTTGAATGCCACGGCCGTCAGTTCAGGGTTTAGGGTTCAGGGTTTAGGGTCAGGGCTGTCATCTGGCAGAAACTTAGTAAAACGAGGGGCTTCGTGTCTAAAGGGTTTAGGGATGAAACTTTACGGCTGGAGCGTAGGGTTTGGGGGTGCTAAACCTAAAACTCCTCAGTGCGAAGCCCCTAAACCGTAAACTCCCCACCTTTAGCGGCCAGAACCTTACAGCAAACTCCCAGTAGCCCCCCCCAGACTCTGTAACAATCTCTGCATCGATGTCCGTCAACCACGACATAAACTTCCGATAGTCTCGATGTGTTACAAAGGGGTCGTCAGTGGTTCATGACCGGTTCATGTTCCAGTGCTATTTTGGAAGTGTCGAGAAGAGCTTTGGGTCTATCGTTCAGGGTTCTCTGTGAGTTCCAGGACCTTGGCGAAGAGACACGTAGGAATGCAGTAGCACGGGAAGGTAAGCTTGAAGCCGTGGCCATTGTTAGTAGTTTTGAATTATTGTGATTAGTTTCGAGTCGAAGCGGCCCTAAATCGGAAGACAGACTGACGCTGACAGGCGCGTAACTGTAGCCGAGGTTCTCAAAGAGTTGCGCCAAGTTGCGGTGCTCCTGCCAGGCGCTGCCAGGCAAAGACTCCATCAATGAGACTAAACACTGAAATCGTAGCTCCGAAACCCTAAACCCTAAACCCCTAAACCCTAAACCGTGGAGAGCCCCAAGCTGCAATCGTTAGCTTTCAAAACACCGAACTCGAGAATCGTACAACTGAGAAAAGAATACAAAAACCTGCAAACCACTTTGACACAAACCCTTGGAGAAGAACCCTTACAGCAACCCTGAGTAGGCACCCCTGTAACGCCTTCAACTTCGTGTCCCGGACGTCAACCCTCAACGCAGCAGCTCGCCAGGTCAACCAACAAACTGGGGCCTTAAATTGCCTTAAATATAGACTACTACTTTAACCTACCAAAACCTGCCCTTTTTGTAAGGTCCCTGTATTTTCCATATTGGGGTTTTTTAAGAACCTACCAGGAAATAGGGTTTGGTAGTAAATCTAGACTACTAATATAGGGGCCTCAATAATTAGAATATGTTTTGGGACCCATTACCTATACTATTATTATAATAAGGAGCCCCCAAAGATAGTATAGGCAATTATTAAGGCCCCTAGCGATGCCCTAAACCGACAATGTGCTTCGACTCGGACAAGCTGTCCTTCAAGAACTCGCGAAACTCGTCCCGGATGACCTGATGAAGGGAGGTGTGGGACTCCCCCAAAAGAGCCCCTACAGTAGCAGAAGCACTAGAATTTAAAAGACAGAGGAACTATGGCAACCTTGCCATCGTGGTGAGCGTTGTAGTGTGGGCTTTAGGGTTTAGGGGTTTCGGGGCTTAGGGGTTGAGGGTTTAGGGATTAGGGTTTAGGGGTTTAGGGTTTAGGGGTTTAGGGCTTTAGGGGTTGAGGGTTTAAGGTTAGCCTGTCGTCCCAGCCACCGTTGGCCCCGAGCTCCGGAAGCAGAAAGATCCCAGAGACTCCAATATTTCTTAATTAAGGAATATTCTTGAATCATACGGTTGTTGATATACATCATCCATAATAAGGGATATACCATAACTCCCAGAGTTTATCGTCCTTAAGGTAATGCAGGATTCATATCATCAACTGCATTAAGGATCCTGCTATAATTTACGGCACATGGTCCTTAATTAAAAGATATTGGAGTCTCTGGGATCCAAAAAAGGTACCCCTGATTTTTGGAAACTCCCTCATAGATAGGGCCCGAAGGAGCCTAAAAGGACACAATAATGAGGTCCCTGGAAGCATAGGGGTTTGGAGTTCCGCCAAAAGAGTTCCTACACCTTCTCGGATGACTCAGGCCGGATGAAAGAGTGTCTACATAAAAATGAGCTTCAGAGCAGACATCAATGCGGTGGGGCAATGCTTCGCTTGGGGAACTAAAGTGCTTAACATACCATACTTAAAGGATCATGGGACTTAGTAAGTAGGTTACAATTGGGCTTATAAGTCCCCTAAGTGGGGTTATCCGAATTATAACCTACTTATAACCTTACTTACTAAGTCTCATGAGCCTTTAAGTAGCCATTGAAAATATCCACAGGGACCTGAAAGAGGAAAGCTACAAAAGCAAACACAAATGTTCAACCAGTGTGTGGGTAGTTGTCAAAAAAATAAGTGTCCCTTTCTGGGTACCCTAAATAATAGGTGCCGTATTATGATAGGGACCCAAAAAGGGACCATGATTTGGACAGCCACCCGTATGTTCAGCCAGAATGTGTACTTGCCCAGGTTCCTAGGAGAACTAAAGGTCAACCTTCGGGGTTATATAAGGCCTAACATACTTAAAGGTAACTGGGGTTATAAACAAGGTAGCTATACTTATAAGTACTTATAACCCCAATTAAGGTACTTATACCCTTACTTACTAAGTCCCATGATCCTCCAAGTAGGGGTTATAGTACACTAGTACACCAAAGCAGGGTCTCTACTGCTAAGTACGCAAACAAAAACAAGGGTACGCCTAGAGCCCACCACCAACAACCTGTCAGCAAAGATCATGCGGAGCTCTAACCCGCGCAAATCTTGAAAAACACGGAACCCTAAATCCTAAACATGGAACCCTACCGTGGCCCGGAATTAGAATGCTCAAGTAACATCCAAACTACGTAAGTCTCACTGGCCCAAAACCCAAGGAAATAAAAGTTGAAACTTTCAGAACCCACTCACTACCTTATAAGAGCCCCAAAGGTTGACTTTAAAGTCTACAGCCACTAAGAATTCTATGGAGTCCTAAACCCTAAACCCAACAACTCTTAACCCTATGCTGTAGGCTCAGACCGTAGTAGGCGTAGAAAATTTCCTTGATTAATCAAACCCCAACCCCAAAAAGTATCGACACCCGCACCCTTTTGTCTCTTGCACCTCCGAGCAAGAAAAAATCATAAGCCCGACAACCCCAAAGGAACCCTTAAAGAACACTTGAAAGAACTCTCACAAGCAATCCCCAAAGAAACCCTCCCTTGTGCACCTCACAGCAAGAACAAGCAGCCCCTAAACCCCTAAACCCCGAAACCACTGATCCCCTAAACTCCGAAACCCCTAGACCCTAATTCAACCCCGAAACCCCTGAGCCCCTAAAAATCGAAACCCCTAAACCCCGAAACCCCTAAACCCTAAACCCTAAACCCCGAAACTCCTAAACCCCTAAACCCCGAAACCCCTAAGCCCTAAACCCCTAAACCCTAATTAAACGACGAACCCTAAACCCTGAACCCCTAAGCCCCTAACCGCTAAACTCCTAGATCCCTAAACCCCTGCACCCCTAAACCGTGTAGGGGGTGGGCCCGGGTCGCTGAGCGCGAGATCTTTCTCGTGTGGTTGCCGGAGTCCTTCGGCTGTGTCTTTCTATGTGGGTGGTTATCAAAATTAGGGTCCCTTGTTGGGTGCCTATTATAGCACGGCACCCATTATTTAGGTAAGGTAATTACCCAAACAAGGACTAGAATTTTGACAACCACCCATGTGGGTTCAAGCTTTAGGGTTTAAGTTTTAGGGGTTTAGGGCTTTGGGGCTTCAGGGTTTGGGGGGGATTAAGGCTTTAAGGCTTTAGGGCTCAGGGTTTGGGTGTTAGCGGTTTAGGGCCTTAGGGCTTAGGGTTTTAGGGACTAGGGCCTTCCGATTTAGGGGGCTTTGCCTCGGGTTCGGGATGCTGAGGGGATCTGGACTTCAAGTTGACGGTCTTGGGTCTGCTTGGAGGATCATGGTACTTAGTAAGTGAGGCTCCTTAGAGGGTTCCCTTAATAGGGGTTCCTTAAGAGGGATCTATGGGGTTTAGGGTTTAGGGTCTACTTCGATGATCATGGGAATTAGTAAGTAAAGTTATAAGTACCTTAATTGGGGTTATAAGTAATCCTAAGCATACTTGCCTTAATATTTATAACACCAGTTACTCAGTCCCATGATCATTTAAGTGGGTGCTTGTGCGTCTGTGCAGAGGGTTTGACGGAGGTTAGATGTTGAGGGATTTATGCACAACGCTTCGATATGATTGTGGATGTTTTTTGTCGTTCCACTTGTAGCTAGATCATGCCATTATGGCGAAGGCCACGACGGGTATGCGACGGCTCCTGTCATTCAAAACTGACCTTGAACCTCACCCTATGTAACAAACCCGAATCCGACTACCTAACTCCCGAGAAAACTCTTTATCAAGGACACCCGCCCAATCGTCGGAAGCCCACAATAGCTCGCAGTATCAATCATCGCGTAGAACCCAATACTACATTGAACCCTAAAGCTCTAAACCTAAATCCTCAAACCCAACACCAAACTATACCCACAAACCAATACCACACCAGAAAGCCCGAATTAAACAAAACAAACGAAAGCCCTAAACTTACAGTAAACCCTCAAACCCAATACCAAACTATACCCGCAAACCAACACCAAACCATAAACCCTAAACCCCCCAAGCCAGGTCGGGTCCTGAGTGTCCTGGGCTGGCAGCGAGGCTGTTAGAAGTCAGCTGTTCCCCAGAAGGCTCATACATACTACCATTATGGAACTGGGTCCCCCAAGCTATCCTTGTTATGGTTTGGGGACCTGTTCCATAATCCGGTTGATGATATAAATCCTGCATTACCCGTAATAAGGAGTACGAGTTTTAATACACATAAACACTCAGACTCAGAGTCACTGCACAGACCAGGCACCAACCACAAGGAGCTTTCACGGGGCTCGCACTGCCTGTACTCAGACTCAGTCTATATGCACAGACCAGGCAGCCACCCGCAGAGTTCACCAAGTGTCCCAAGTGCTCGGGGGTTTGCCCGTTGTCGGAGCAGCAGCAGGATCTGCTGGAGGATCTGCCGAAGGATCTGTGGCAGGCACAGTGTCAGGCACAGGCTGCTCCCATGGCACCGGGTCGTCATCATCAGGCACAGTGGCAGGCTCGTCATCAAAGTGGTTGTTCCACTGCCAGCGCCATGCCAGCCAGTATACCATAATTCCCATAGTTCCGGGTCCATAAGGTCATGCAGGATCTATATCATAACCCTACACCCTAAAACCCTATAGATCCCTTACAGGAACCCCCTTAAAGCTACCCTTATAGATCCCTTTGAAGGAACAGCCGTAGTAGTACTTTGCTGGACCCTCTAGGTTCCTGTTTGTTTCAAGGCTTCGGCGGGTAAGGATTCCGGCGGTTCCCTTTTTTGTTTCTCAGGGCATACCTTACCCACAGGCCCCAAAGTAGTTCCTTTTGGGGATTAACTTATAGGATTCTATATACGAACCCAAAAAAAACTACTTTGGGGCCTTCGGGTAACACTGAACAACATACCTCTTTAGAGTTCCTTATTATGGTTTCTTCATATACGTCCTCAAAAAGGTAAGTTATTCCGGGTTGGTTTGGGGACCTAGATGGAGCATTATGCTGGGTTTTACGTGTTTCTTTCGTCTTGGGGGTTAGAGTGCAGGGTTGAAGTTCAGGGCCTGTAAACAGTGAAGCCCAAAAGCGAAACCCAAAACCCTTAGCCCCTGAACTTCTTAACAGCACCCATCTCCGGGATCCTAAACCCCTAAACTGTATGAAACACTGGCTTAAGGCCCGGACGTCCAAGTCTTCTAACGTCGGCGAGGCCTTCATTGGAGGACTCTCCTGGAAGCAGTCGGGATTTTACGAAGGGTGTTCAGGGTTCAGTGTAGGGTTTGGGGGGGACTCACAGGGTTTAGGGGTTCGGGTGTCGGGTTCAATGTAGGTTTAGGGGTTCGGTAGGCTTTGGCTATCTGGGATGATTCTCATATACTTACTTTGGTATTTGCGTTGTTAAAATGTTGTTGCCATAACAATAAATGCTTTGTACATGGTCCACCACCGGGTCTTAGAGCATTAGAGGCTTTGCAAGGGCTCAGGTCTTTCCTCCCAACATGCACTACTAAGTGAAGGCGCCAGTCAGAAGACCAGACCCTCAACGTATAAACCCAGCGAGCCCCTAGTAAAACTCTGAAGACAATAATCGTCTCCTAAACCCTAAGCCACTGGTCCTCAAACCTGAACCCTTAGAGGAACTCTTCTGCGGAACCTTTTATGCGACCCCTGGGGCATGGAATCGCTGCTTCTAGTTGTCTTCATTTGGCATCATGCTTCACTAAACTTCACTGAGCCTTTCAGACAGCTAAACCTCGAGGATAGGAGGCTGCGATCTACATGAATATCCCCAAAAGCACCTACCCTAAACCCTAAACCTCGAAACCTGTAAACCCTTTTTCCCTTAAACCCCAAACCTTAAACCCTATAAGCCCTATAAGCCCTATGAACCGTGTAAACCCTATAAACCGTATATACCCTATAAACCCCTAACCCCTAAACCCCACAAACACTGAGGTCCTCGGACGGTTCCTTGAACTCTATGCCTGCTGCTTCTGCTGAGTTTTCCTCGCGGACCTGCGCGCTCGCGGATGGGCTAAGGGATTAAGCCCCTGGGGCTGAATTACAGGTTTAGTGGAGCTTGGCTGATCTCAGAACCCTCCTAAAAGTTAAACGTTTAGTCTCCATATTATAGTTCATATAGAAACCCCAAAAGTTAAAGTCCCAAGAGCCAACCAGAAGAACGCAAAGGGATTTCGGGGGTTCAGGGGATAGGGTTTTTCAGTGAGGGTTACAGGGAACTCCAGAAAGTTGGAATATGGTTTCATGGTAGGATACCCTATAATTTACCATAGAAGGGTTAGGATAATCATATTCCAACTTTCTGGAGTTCCCTTTATGGCAACTGCATGCCAGCCATGCCATGGTCCTCGAAAGCAGGGTTCACAGTTCACAACTCAGGAGCTTAGCCCTAAGGCTCCATGTACCCATATAGTAGATACTTAGGCCTTAAAGCACCTATATAGGGACCTCTCTAAGACTTAAGTATCTACTATAAAGGTACATGGAGCCTGTCGGCAGATGCATATACACATACACATACCCTACGCACTAATTAAAGACGTGAACTCTAAACCCTGCACGCCGCCCAACCTGGATGCTCAAAGTGCAGAAACCGCTGCAGGACAGATCAATCCACTAATCCGTCTGAGGACCCAGTCAATTAACCTCCGAGCCTCTCAGTCCTGTCTACAGAATTGTAGATTCGTACCCTAAACGGGAGTTTCCGAAAATAGGGGTACCTACTATTTAGGGTACCTTATTTTGGTCCCCTGTTTTCGGAAACTCACAAGCACTAAACCGCCCAAACCCGAAACCCCCAAATCCCACGCTATAGACTCTACCTTAACCCTGAATAATCTACCTGTTTAAGGCTCCTTATTATGATTTCCTTATATAAGTCCTTAAGACAGTAGGTTATTCAGGGTTAAGGTAGACTCTAGACCCCCCCAAACCCGAACCTAGAACTCCAAATCCTTGTGAGCAAGGGTTGCAGCGCTGACCTTCAGCCTAAATCTCAAATCCCTAGATGCTAAACTCCTCAACCCCAAATCCCTGTAATTTAGGGGCCTTAATAAGTAGAATAGGGTTTTGGGCTCCACTTTACTATAATTGTAAAAAGGACCACCCCCAAAAAATTGTATTGGTAGTTATTTTCGCCCCTATATTAGACCGCAGATCCTTCCCCAACAACCCCCAAATCTCCGGACCATGCACCAGAAACCATACACCCTAAACCCTAAACCCAACTCCCTAAACCCTAAACCCAAATCCCTGAACCCTAAACCCTAAACTCCAAATCTCCGGATCAAGCACCAAAAGTAGGGGCACCTCCGGCAGTTCCCCCTGCTTCGGCTCAACTGCCTGAAGGGTTTCATGGGGTTAAGGGCTTTGAGTTTAGGGTTTTAGGGTTTAGGGATTTTGGGTTTTAGGGTTTAAGGTTTAGAGTTCCGGGTTTAGAGGTTTTAATGTAGGGGCCTTCATATTTAGAATAGGGCTCCTTTAGAGGAGACTAGAAGGGTTATTACCACGGATCTATAAGGGTACCACAAGGTAGGGGCCTTAATAATTAGAATAGGGTCTGGGGGCCCATTATACTATCATTATATTTTATAATAGTGAACCCCAGAATAGTATTCGTGGTTGTTTAAGCCCCTAGGTTACTTATGTTTTTTGTGTTTCGCCTTCGGTGTGTTAACTATTAGTTGATTAAGGCCCTTTTGACTAACCAGAGACTAAACTCCAAACCCTGACCCTAAACCTAAGCCTTTGTAGAGATTATATGCTTCAGGTTTATGGCTACGTAGGCTTAAGGGTTTTAAGGCCGGTTTAGGGTTGTAGGATATGCAGTCTACAGACATACGTACCACGTGCCTCAACCCTAAACCCGTGAACACAAGTTAAGGGCTTTAGGGTGTCCTTAGGGTGCAGGGTTCTGTAGGGATTCCATGGGACGTCCCTCGAATGGTTTAGGGTTTAGGGTTTGTGCGCAATTCCGGAGCCGAACACTTCCCTGTTAGGCAGTGAATGGCACAAGGTCTCAGCGTCGAAAGCAGGTGCTTGAAAACACTCCGAATGCCATACCTGACCCGCAAGCTTTAAACCCTAAACCTAAGCCCCAAAACCAAAACCCTAAACCCCTGGAACCCTAAACCCTAATAGTGCAAAGCGTCTGGAGGTATTTGGGTTGGATGTTCGCTTCTAGGGCTCGGAGTTGAAGGCTCCCGGGCTCATGGCCTGGGCTGTTGCTGTTTCAGTAGTGCTGCTAGCGATTAGTGTAGACTAACCCTAAATCCTTGGTTTGCCTTAACCCTACATTCGGGGTTTAAGTCTCCGCTGATGTTTTTCTGTTGCCCACTACTGCGTGACGACCTACACACAAACCGAGGAGATCGAGCAAAACCTTCGCTCTCCCTGCTACGGACTTGGTTCCTGTACAGCAGGGTTCATCATCGTTGGCACGTAGTGGACAGGCACCAATCGGTTCTTGCTGCACTCCGGCAACCAAAGGCCCACGTCCTGCAGCAGGGCCTTCTCTCGGTCGTAGACCTGCTCGCAGAATGATTCCACAAGTCGTTGACGATGACTCCCTAACCTCCGGCGTGGGCCATAGTCCACCAACGAGGATACCTAGGGTCGCAAAAAACCCTAACGAAGCACGACCATCGACTCGACATCCACGACAGTCCGAGGCAAGAACTCAAACTCGGGTTCGCCGTCGGTCGTCTCGTGCCGACTTGAGCGGACGGCCGCATCCCAATGCCTTTTTCATATAGGAAAAGGAGGGACCCTTAATGGGGACCCCTACCCTATAATGGGCTATACAATGGGCATATAATTGCTATATCTCTTCCATCTGCAACTGGGAGCGATCCGCTCCCTGATGCCACCTACGTTCACTCCAACAAACCACAAAGCAGATGCCCCCCTAAACCCTAAACCCTATACCCTAAACCCTATACTCTAAACCCTATCATCCTCGGCCCCCAGCTCAAAACCCAGAGACACCGCTGAGGGATGCTGAGGGCGTACTTACTACATGGGGTCTCAATAATTAGAATAAGGTTTTTCGGGTATATTCTATAACGACAATATTATACTATAACGATACTGTTATAATACTATAGCTATAATAAGCAACCCCCAAAATGGTATAGGTAATTATTCAAGCCCTTGTATTTCTCGCTCTCTCCACTGCACAATGCCAGCGCCTCCTGAGTTCTGGAGTACAGCGGTTGATGATATAAATCCTGCGTTACCTTAAAGACCCTAAACTATGGGAATTATGGTATTCTCCTTATTATGGGTAATGCAGGATTTATATCATCAACCGAAGTACACACAAGGGCCCTGCTGATGAACACGATCGCACTCCTATACAATCAAACTCAATATAGGGACCTTTTTGTTAGCTTTAAGCCCTAATAATAGCAACATGTTCTTGCTGATACTCTACTTAAATGATCACGTGACTTAGTAAGTAGGTTATAATTGGGGTTATAAGTCCCCGAAGTGGGGTTGTTGAAATTATAAACTCCTTATACCCTTACTTACTAAGTCCCATGAGCCCTTCCTTTAAGCAGGCCCCTACACTGCTAGGTGGGGCTTTCAAAGCCTTTGAAAAATATTAGTAAATAAGATCCTCTTAAGCCTGAGCCTTTAAGTAGACCCTAAACCCTAAACCCCATAGATCCCTTTAAGGAACCCTATAGATCCCTTTAAGGAGCCCTTCTTCCTTTAAGCAGGCCCCTACACTGACAGGGCTGAGAAGAGGCCTCAGTGGAGCGAGCCCCTGTGGGTTGCACTTTGTCGATGGCCCGTCGCCAATCGGGGCCGCCGAAGGCAACCCAGAGACTCCAATATCCCTTAATTAAGGAATATACCTTAAATTATAGTAGGACCCCCAATATGATTTTAGGAATATTCCTTAATTAAGGGATATTGGAGTCTCTGGGAACCCACAGGGGCCTGCTCCGCTGGGGCCTACTCTCCCGACCTTCCAATATCGCTCAATTAAGGAGTGTACCACATTCTACGAGGGTCCCCAGTATGATTTACGACTCCTTAATTCCGGGATATTTGGAAGCTCTGGCATCGGCCCCGTGAGACACTGCAAGAATACGGCCAGCAGCACGCGCTGGGCTCTAACCTGAACATCAGCCGGGGTAGATGCGGCAGATGCAGAAGCCGCTGAGAACCCAGCAGCGGCTGAGAGTTTGGGCCCACTAGCGCAACGTCACAAAATCTCAAACCCTAAACCCTAAATCCTAAACTCTAAACCCTAAACCCCCGCTGCTTGAAGGCTCATGGTACTTAGTAAGTAAGGTTATAAGGTAGGTTATAAATTAATTAGGATAACCCCACTTAGGGGACTTATAACCCCAATTATAACCTACTTACTAAGTCCCATGATCCTTTAAGTAGCGCAACCTCACAACCCTAAGCAAACTCCCGAACACATCCATCCCTAATTTCTCGCCCCAGCTGACTGCAGACGAGACGCTGTCACTCGCAACCCGGCAACCTGCTACAGCATTTTGCGGGATATGATATGCTTCTTCTCTGCGAGGCCTCTTGTAGGTATGGGAGAAGCTTCTGCAGCGGTTTCGGGCTTACCAGAATGTCGCGAGACTTCGGGCACAATTTAGCTGCCGTCGAGAGTTGTAAAGGGTTTGGCATACTTGCAAGGATTAAACGACTTGGTCCCAAGTGTTGAGAGCGGGCTACGAGCAATGCATAGGGGGTAAGCCCGTAAACTCTAAACCCCATACGCGTATCCAATTCTCCAAATCCGTATCCCTTTGTAGCGTCGTTGAACCATGAACGGCGAAAATGCCCTTCTCGGGACTCGGGCACACAACCCACAACTGACGCTAAACATCCTTAAAACCCGAGCCCCGGAAAGCATCGCAACTCTTACAGCATAGAGTGGCGAGAACCGTCTTGATATGGTGGCTTCTCACTACTTGGTTGGATGATAATAGGGAGACCTAAAAATGAGACCTTGTCCTGACAACTGTCTCCCAACGCTAAAGTGGCCGAGATATTTCGAACAGTAGGGAACAGTGAACAGTGTTTTGGTGCATGCTCGAGCCCAGCTACAGTGAGGAACCCTAGGGAACAGTATTGAAGCCACTATATTGAAGCCTCTTAAACCCAGACAACACGGAACTACAACAAAACAAACCCAGAGCTCTCCTAAAGCCTTTCTACTTGAAGGGGCAGGGGACTTTGTAACTGGGGTTATAAATAAGGTAACTATACTTATAATTATTTATAACCCCAATTGAGGTACTTATAACGTTACTTACTAAGTCCCATGATCCTCCAAGTAGAACCCACGCGGTTTTATGTACAACAGCCTCGAGTTCGGACCCTCAAACCACGAAAACCGTAAATCCCTAAACCCTAAACCCCCCACACCCGGAAAGCAAGTACTGCCCTTCCACAAGTCGTTACCCAGAGGCCCCAAGGTAGTTCATTTTTGGGATTACCCTATAGAATCCTAAATACGAACCCCAAAAAGAAACTACTTTGGGGCCTTAGGGTTAGGTACGGCCCCCATACAGTAAGAGTCTATAATAGGGCTACTAGTAGGGTCCTACTATATCTATATTATGAATAATATTCGACTATTACTGAGTGGGGGCCGTACCCAACCTTAGGGTATAGAAACCCCTCATTCAAAGAACACTTTCCCAGCCCTCCAGAGCCGGAAACAGCATACCCAACAAAACCTCCGAAACCATCACATAAAACCTTACTTCTTAGTAAGCCCTAAGGCTCCATGTACCCTTATAGTAGATACTTACTTAAGCCCCAAAGTAGTCCCTATATAGGTACTTCAAGGCCTAACTATCTACTATAAGGGTACATGGAGCCTTAGGGAAGTAAGGTTATAAGTACCTTCCTTGGGTTTTTTGTAAGTATGTGTGCAGTTACCATACTTATAACCCCAGTTACTAAGTCCCATGATCCAGAGACCTCAAAGTAACCCTCATAGTAGCCCTAAGCCCTAAACCCTAAGCCCTGAACCCTAAACCTCTCAACCCCTAAACCCCTAAACCCCTGAACCCTAAACCCTGAACCCTAAACCTTAAACCCTGAACCCCTGAACCCTAAACCCTAAACCCTGAACCCTGAACCCTGAACCCTGAACCCTAAACCCTAAACCCTAAACCCTAAACCTCTCAACCCCTAAACCCCTAAACCCTAAACCCTGAACCTCTAACCCCTAAACCCTTAAACCCCTGAACCCTAAGGCCCTAAACTCTCATCCCCGAAACCTGGACCAGGGCCTGCTTCACCCTTGTCCTTTTAGAAATTATAGACAGAGCCTTATACCTATATCCCTTACCCAGGGGCCCCAAAGTAGTTCCCTTTTATATAGTATATTAAAGTCCCTGACCAAAAAAGAGGACACACCCAAAAAGGAACTACTTTGGGGCCCCTGGGTAGTAGGAACTATTTAAGAAGGTCTACTAGCCGGTCTGTTCGTTCTTTTGGGGGAACCATGAAAAAGGACAAGGCAGGCCTGCTTCGCGAGCCGCTCCATGGACAGCGACTGAGCAGCCTGATCCTGCCAGGAACATCCACATTTCTTCAGGAGCTTAGGGTTTAGGATTTAGGGTTTAGGGGTTCGTTTAGGATTTATACGGTTTAGGATTTAGGGTTTAGGGGCTCATTTAGGACGTATAGCGTATAGGATTTAGGGTTTAGGGTTTGAGTTTAGGCCGACAGTTTCGTGTTTGGGTGGTTGAGGTTTTCCAAAATCAAGAAATCCTCCCGGATTGCTCGTGTTGTGACTTGTAAATCCTGTTGGGATTTTGGAACTGAGAAGTCTGTTACTTCCAAACCCTGTGCTGGCAAGCCTAGCGGCTCGAGCAATGCCAAAAGGGAGTGGTGGAAGAGACAAAGGCTTGAGTGGCCTCGCAACGTCAAGTGCTTACTTGCTGTTTGGGAAGTTGATCTGAAGACAGTCGACGATGTCTATCGCTACCTCTATGGGCAGCAAGCACATCGGCGCAACTGCTGTGGGGCTCTTCATTAAAATCACCCATAAACAGCCAACGACCGTCGATGCAACTCTCAACCAAGACTTCTTCAACCAACTCGCACAACTCATGCTGCGGATGCACCGCCTGAGACTGAAGAGGAGGAGCATAGCAGTTGCCAAGAAACCCGTCCTCAAGCCAAATACCAAGGAACTGCGACTCGTCACCCTGCTTAGAAGCAACCTGGCGAGCCTGCAGTCGCTTGTCAACCAAAAAGCAAACGCCACCACGCCCACGCCTGTGACCGTACCCATCAGTGGTAGGATAACCAAACGTGCAAAACAATTAAAAACCCTTTCTCTTGGCAGCACGTCGGTAAGCTTCCAACTCCCGCTCGTTAAGCCTTGTTTCTTGCAGTGCAACAACGGACAACTTGGACATGCCAGCAACATAATCCAAGAGCGCCCACGCACCATTGGGCGACTGCACATTACAGGAAAATACAACCACGTCGACCGGACCGGGATTGGGCTCAACACCTTGAGCCACAAGCAGCAAGCGAAATTACATGCCCTGCCCGATTTGACCCGATCGATACCGATCCACCCGACCCGATTCCCAGCGATCTGTTGCGATTTACCGATCCCGGAATTGAACCTAGCACCGTGTGGGTCTGAGCGCAAGGACTTAACCGTCAGCCCAGAAGCAGCGATGGGAGTGGAGGGAGGGGACGCCAAGCCAGGGAGGCAAAAACGAGTTGGCTGCCACCAACTCGATTCAGGGGGCGGGAGGCAAAAGCAGGCAGGGCAGGGCAGGAGGGCAGGGCTGCCTAACTCGATTTGGGTTTTTGGGCAGGCAGGGCAGGGCAGGGCAGGGAGGAGCAGGCAGGGCAGGGCAGGGCGGGGCGGGGCGCAGGGCAGGGCAGGGCAGGGGCAGGAGGGCAGGGCTCGATTGCAGGTTGGGCAGGGCAGGCACAGGGCGGGAGGCAAAAATGAGTGAGTGGCATTTTGGTGGTGCCACTAGCACGGTTTTGAGGGTTTTTTCTTGTGCTCTTGGCGGTTATTGGTCATTTCAAAATTTCGATTCCGGTTGGGAAAGGGCCCAAATGACACTGCCGGAGATTGAGCCCGCGACCCTGCCTAATACGCCCTCTTGAACGGCTGCCCCCACCTTCGTCCAGTCGCCCATAGCTCAGCGGGCAGGCGGATGGCTTACAAGCCCTCCTGGAAAAAGGGCGTGGGCTCAAACCCCAGGGGTGTCATTTAGACCCTTTGACCTTAATAAGGGCTTAAAAAAGCCTTACAGTTAGTGGCAGCCACTAATTCGTTGCGGCCTCCCGCCCTGCCCTGCCCTGCCCAAAAAAAAAGCGAGTAAGTGGCAGCCACTACTTCGTTTTTGCCCTGACCTCCCCCCAGCGCAAAAACAAGTTAGTGGCAGCCACTAATTTGTTTTTACCTGGCGCCTGCCCTGCCCAAAAGCAAAAACGAGTTAGTGGCAGCCACTAATTCGATGTTGCCCTGCTGCCCTGCCCTGCCATGCCCTGCCCACAGGAAAGACGAGCTCGTTTCTGCTTGCCCTGCCCACAGGCAAAAACGAGTTAGTGGCAGCCACTAATTCGTTTCTGCATCCATGCCGTTTGCCTGCCCTGCCTGTTCTGTTTTGTTTTGCCCTGCCCTCCCGCCCTGCCCTGGCCCTGCCCTGCCCAAAGCAAAAGCGAGTAAGTGGCAGCCACTACTTATTTTTTGTCCTGCCCTGCCGCTGCCCTGCCTGTTGGTGGAGCGCGTAAGCGCTTGACTTCAAGAAGAAAATGGCTTAGGTTCAATTCCGACACCCTGCGTGTCCATCGTAACACGCGTTGGGACAGTAAGCGCGAGGTTGATTGGTTTGTTAGCAACTCGGCTTATCTGGTGGCGGCTCCCGGTTGGGAAGAAGTGCACATTGCGGACCACCTTCTCCTTCATACGGTGATTCCTTGTAGGGATAAGGATCTCCAAGCTGGGTACCTTCAGATGGGACCCTCATGGAGGCGCCCTGCAAGTATCGGCCGTCAGCAGTGGTGTGCGTTGCTTGAAGCTACCGTTGCCCAGTGTGTTGGTTGGCATGAGTTTTTAAATGCTCTTGTTGGGTCGATTGACCCAGGACTGCTTCTGTTGACCACTATGGTGACATGGGTGTGCACAAAGCGCGTAAACAGGTGGCCAGGCTCTTTGAGCTGAAGCGCGTGCTGCCGTTTCTGGCTCAGCCCCACCCTCATGCTGTGCAGCTTCGTGAAACTGCCATGTCTTTGATCACCAAACTCAAGTTGGGTGATGAAGGTTGGTCTTTGCGCGCGGTCATTCAAAAATCCGTGAGGCCAAGGGCGCTTTGGACGCTCAAGCTGAGGCTTTAAGGACTTGGAGGTTGTCTAGTTCGGAAAACACGCATGCATGAGGATCCCAAGTTTGTTGGCCGTTGGTTAAAATCCAGGAAGTCTACGCTTGGGGTTGAAATCCAAACGTGTGCGGGGAGATGTTGCGCCAGTGAGCAAGAAGCTGTTGATGATATTTCGGGTTGCTGGTCGGACTTCTGGTCCACTGTGGAGTCCGAAGGGCCGTCTTTGCATGACATTCGTGAGCATGTTTTGCGTGACACTCCTGTTGGTCGTGTGAATAGTGGTTGGACGCCTCCCACGGCCGCTGACTTGCGCAAAGTTGCCGTTGCCATGCGTGGTTCTTGTGGTGGTGATGGTTGGAGTGGTGACGAGGTGAGTTGCCTTCCGTGTCGCGTTGTCTAGGCGTTGGTTGCAAGCAGGTTGTGTGCCCGAGCCTTTACTTCATGCGCGGACCGTGGTCAAAAGAGCATAAGGTCAAAGACAACCGCTTGAGAGCGGATCACGCTCGACCTATCACGGTTTTAAGCGCTTTTTGGCGTTGTTTTTCAAGTGCGTGGCTTAAGATGCCTCAGACTGAGGAGTGGATTCGCTCCTGTCTTCACCCGTCAGTCGTTTACGGCAAGGGTGGGGACCCTCAGGTCGCTGCTGCGCTCGTTTTGCAGTCGTTTGCCGAGGATGGTTATTGCGCTTCTTTGGATTATACTAAATGTTTTGACCTTTTGAGACCGGAGGTTTCGACTGCGATCCTGGAGAAGCTTGGTTTTGATCGTCGCATGACTCAGTTGTGTCGTTTTTGTGGTGTCACCACGTTAGATGGCAGTCTTGGAATGGGCATGTTGACAACAGTCCTCTTCAAGCCCGTTTGGCCATGCCACAGGGGGATCCTTTTGGGCCCTTGGTTTGTGCCGTTTGGTTGAGCGCGGGTGCGCGTTTTCTTGACGAAACTCTTCCTGGTCATGTTAGCAGCAGTGGCGAGATGACTATTTTTATGGACGATCGCACTTTTACTGCTGGCAGGCCTGAGTTCTTGCGTGCTAAGTATGACGCTTGGTGCACGTGGTCGCGTCGTGCTGGTTTGGTTGAGACGGGTGACAAAGCACAGTTTGCTGGTGCTAAGGCAGCTCAACAGAGAGCGCTTCGTCCTTACTTTGATGAAGACTCTGTGTGTGCTCAGGTTCTTTTCCTTGGAGTCGTGAGTCGCACTAAACCTCGCTCCGACCATGATAAGGAAGCTGGTAGATTGGCCGTTGCTCTTGAGCGTGTCTCGGTGCTTGGTGCGTTGCGCTTGGGCACTGAAACCTTGGGTAGATATGCCAACATGTTTTGCCTCAGCGTTGTTTCTTACGGTTGGATTGCTCGTCTCCCCACGTGGGCGGTCAGCAACAAGCTTTGGGCGGCCGTCAAGCGGGCGCAGAAGGCTGCTTGGTACAAGTGGCTGCGTGCTGTTGTGCTTGGTGGTAATTCCCATGTCGATGTGCGCAGTGCTTGCAACTTGTATCGCGTGTTTCATCAGCTTCGCCTTAGGGGCAGTTGTGCTTGGAATGATGTGCGCTACACCCCTTCGTGGACGTTTCGTAAATGGTTGAAAGAGCGTGGTTGGACTGAAGCTGCTCCCTGGTTATGGGAAAGGCATGGCCTTCGTTTGTGCCTTCGTGCTAATGCACAAGTGCGGCGGCAGCTTCATGTTCTCCGTTCCGCTTGGCGTGAAAGTTGCTGGGACCGCTTCTTTATGTCAAATCGGCACGAAGCCGTGGACATTGGCGCGGTTTCTCCAGTTGTCTTTCGTCGTGTTGACTTCGATTGCATGCGACGCTTGTGTAAACACCCAGGCTGCAGGTCGGTCGCTCTTGTCGCTACCGTGAGCCCTGCGTGGTTTCATGCGTCAAACGCATTCGATGATCGTTGTTTGTGGTGCAGTGCTTTGGGCACCTGGCACCATCTGTGTTGGGAGTGTCGTGAGTGCCCGCTTGTTGATGCTCGCCCTCCTGTTCCGCGTTGCCGCTTGCTTAAGCGTTTTGGTTGGGGCTCTAAAAAGGAGATGGAAGTGATCCTTCCTTGGCTCGCACGGATTCAAGAGTGCGTGTGGAAGGCTAGGTGGAAGTCCTAACTTGGTTGCTTTGGTGGTGCTTGTTGGTTGCTGTTTTCATGGCTTATATGCTGCCTGCCCAGACTCTGCTGTGGGGCGTTGGCGGCGTGAGACCGTGCGCTTGGCTTGGTCTCTGGGCTTTGCTCGCCTACACAGGTGCCTGGCGTGTGTGAGTTGAGGCCCTCGTTGGCTTGTCTTTTGGCTTGGTCGTGCCCAGGCTCGGTTGGTTGCTTTTTCGACTGGACGACTGCATGAGCTGTTTAGTGCTGTCTCTCGCCTGTCTTTAGGCTGCACTATCACACTCATGTTACATGGCCGCCCCTCCTTTTGTTTTGAGGGGCTCACAGTGGTGTCCTGTCCATTCGGGGGCTGCCGGCACCAGAACAAAGTTAGTTAGTTAGTTTGGTTGAGGTTCTGTCTAAGGGTTTCTGCCATCATGTTGGAGACGAAAGTCAGCAATCAAATCAGTACATGGTATGTAGTGTTAGTTACAGATCAGTGACTCGGGCAATGTACATGTATGTATGTCTGTCGGTCGGTATGTAGGTATGTATTTACGCATGTGCGTGTGTATGTAGGTATGCAAGTACCTGGATATAAATGTATGCATCTGCAAATCTGCAAGCCTCCCTAAGATAGGATACCCTAGAAGCTGCCCCCACCCTGTAATGGTGACTATAAGGATTATAGTAGGGCCCTTTTATATTCCTATTATACCACTAGTACAGGGTGGGGGCAGCTTCTAAAGGATACCCATGTGAACAGTCCAGTCATATTCCCCACCTGTACAAGTCCTCCGGAAGCACAGAAAATTACAAAGCTGATGAGGGTGGGTCCTAAAGGGTTATAGGGAACTCCAGAAAGTTGGAATATGGTTTCATGGTAGGATACCCTATAATTTACCATAGAAGGGTTAGGATAATCATATTCCAACTTTCTGGCTTTTACCTTAGGCTAGAGAGCCGGTATAAAACGGCGCAATGTTGTATGAATGGAGGCATCAGCTTTGATGATGAATTCGGGCTCGTACGGTAAGTCATATCGCTAGGAGTGAAAATGCACAAGCTTAGGAATACTACCTAGAACTTTATACGGTGTTTTGCAGTTTTTTGAGCTTCAAGGCGGGGGAAATGCATGCGTCCTTGCGCAAGGACTGGATGTTTGCCAAGACATCTTCCAGTGCAGAACTCACTGCCTGAAGCAGTTGAGTTTAAGACTTTCGGTTGGCTTAGGCCCAGAGACTCCAATATCCTTTAATTAAGGAATATTCTCTAAATCATATTAGGGACACTACTATAGCTTACAGCAAACCCCAGAAAGTTGGAAACCGGATTAAGGCCAAATAGTGCTGGGATTCCCTATACATTACTCTTAAGGATTGAGGCTATGGGGTTTCCAACTCTTGGGCTTCTACTGTAGATGTTGGGGAACTTGTTAACAGCACGCCTTGTATGGATGGGCTTTTGACTTAATTATTGGGGAGGTGCAGTGGCACAGGGGTTTCATAGGGCTTCTGGCACAGGGTATGCTTTCCTTGCTACAAGCATTAGGAGTCAAGGGAAGCCCGCTGCATGATTCCAGGAATTCAGGCCTAGAATTTGGAAGGCACTATGGGGATTATGTGGGTGGTTGTCAAAATTATGGTCCCTTTTTGGCTCCTGAATATGATACTAATATTTAGGGCACCCAAAAAGGGACCCTAATCTTGACAATTACCCATGTGTTAACACCCAGTCGACACCGGAGATGCCACATGTTCAGGCCCAAGTTTTGGGAACCGTAAACTGGGTAGCATGATGAGGGAGACCCCTTAGAGGGTACCCCTTCCGAACCCGATTTCTGGCTCTCTTAGAAGGGACCTTATTGAGAGGGTCTATATCCCCGAGGGTCCCCCTAATCCAAACTCCCCTAAACTCCTCAACACTAAACACTCAAGGTGCGGGCTTGCTCGGAGTTCATGATTGCAGCTTCAAACATTTCCGCTAAAGTATAGGGCTTAGGGCCTAAGGGTGTAGGAGTTTAGGGTTTAGGGCTTCCGACTCTTTAAGATTACAGGCTCATGCTAAATCGCGAACCAAAAGGTCCAAACAGCAACGGAAGCATTCTAATTCGAATCCAAACCGGAGGCCTACGATAAAGGATGTTCATTCGGTTTAGAGTTCATAGGGTTTAGGTCTGAGCGTTCCTCGCGCAGCCACAGTCAACAAGCACAGCAACAAGAAAAGCAGGCTGAACTGCTTCGGAGTTCGATGTCGTCCTGGGTTCTAGAGCTCATGTACAGAAGTGTAGTATAAGCAAAAGATTAGCAATAGCATAATTATTGCGAAACTCTGAAAAATTGGCAATCATCCAGGCTTCTACATTCGGATTTCGGGCCAAGACGACTGAGTTGTCCTTTCAGCCCTTTGACACTTATTTACTATTTTGGTTCTCTACAAAATAGTAGGGGAAATTGAAAAAGATCCCAAAGGACAACCCAGACGAACACAAAAGCGTTTTGAAGGGCCGCTCCCCGCCGACGAAGCGATCATCACGCCGGAAGCGAAGGCTCAGGCCCAGCCCTTCCGCTACCCTTGCCACCTAAACCAGACGGTCTATGATATGTACCCATGGCTCCACAGTAGTTCCTTTTGGGGGATGACCTTATAGGATTCTAAATATGAGCCCCCAAAATGAACTATTTCTAAGTACCCCTAAGGTCATGGCTCAGCCCCGGGTCAGTCAAGAGTTCACCTTGCCGAACCGTCTCAAGAATCCTATAAAGGGAACTCCAGAAAGTTGGAATATGGATTAATGGCAGGATCCCCTATAATTTACCATAGAAGGGGTTGCGATAATCATATTCCAACTTTCTGGCGTTTACCTTACGCTCTCAACTCTAATCGGAGTCGACCCCCACCAGCATTCCGAAGGAGCCCAACATACATGCCTCAAGTCAACAACCCTACACCCTAAACTCCCTTGGCCCCACGATCAACCCTCAACCATAAATACTCCAAACGACAGGCCCCAAACATCAAGCTTCCCTAAACCCTAAGCCCTGCACCCTATACTCTAAACTATAAACCCTAAACCGTATACTATGAACCCTGAGTCCTAAACCCTTAACCCTAAACCGTGGCTTCCCAAAATCCCCGGCGCTTGAGCCTCTGCGGATGCGAAGCTCGTTTGGCTTCCAGCACGCCTGAGAGGCTAGAATTTAGATTTGTTATTTTAGAATCAATGCTGTCAGCATGACTTGAACTTCGATGCAGACAGACGGACGGACAGACACCTGGACAGATAAGAGGGATGGAGAGATAGAGAGATAGATAGATGGATCGGTAGATAAACAAAATGACGAGAGATACATGGGTAAATAAGTACATGCACACATAGCATGCATGTAGGCGTGCATGCAGGTATACTCGCATCAAATACTTACATACATACGTACACAACTGCGTGCTTGCTTACTTGCATACATGCTTAGTTAATTACTTACTTATCCACTCACACACTTACTTGCTTACTTACTTACTGAGGTCGCAGCGGCGACCTCAGTAGAGGGAGGGTTTAGGGTTCTGCACCGTAGAGATTGGAACACAAACAGGTCTGCCCTTGGAGTCAGGGTACTGGGCTGGCCTGTTGGTTTTCTTGGTAAGTTTAAAGTGGAGGATTCAGGGTTTAGGGTAAGGGCTTCATTTTTGGGTTTCACTGGCCCAGCGCCGTTAAATCTTCTAAGTATACTGAGGGTTGTAGGCACACGATAAACTTGCTTACTCGCTCTGACCCTACGTACATTGTCGTGTTTCAGGCTTTGGCGGGGCTTTGGGGTCTAGGAAGCCAAAACTGAAACTGTCAGCCCACATACTGAAACCGTCGATGCCTTTTCCATGAACCCTGAAGCCAATAAAACCCTTACGCTCTGAACCTCTTTTTCAGGAACGCCTCAATCCGAACCTTAAACCCTGCAAGGTCCTAAACGCTTAAGCCCTAAATCTAAACCCTTAACCCTGACTTCTTGTTGCTCTGCTTGCAGATATTTTTTCCAAGGGATTTACAACTTTGTAGGGCCTTTGTCGGGTTTAGGCTTAAGGCGGTTAAGGGTCTTTTGCAGGGTTGTCAGACGAGGGTTGCGGGGTATCCGTATGTATACGGTGTACAATCGCACGAGGGGGACCAATTACCAAGTGATCAGGCCCCTACTGTAAGGGCGAAGCCCTAAAGGTCCATGCACCCAAATAGTATAGACTTTGGGCCCAATGTACATAAATAGCGGCTTCTTTAAGTAAGGCCAAAGTATATACTATTTGGGTACATGGAGCCTTAGGGTAGGGCTGAATGTAACAAGGCTGCTTTAAACGATCCCTAAACCCTAAACCCTAAACTTGGCCCTAAACCCTAACATAACAAGGCTGCTCTAAACGATTTCAATGTGGCTTCTGGCGGTCGTCGGGTTGCAACTCGGTCGTGTAGGGATTCAGAACGATCCCAAGTTTAGGATTAGGGTTTAGGGCCTAGGGTTTAGGGGTTTAGGGGTTTAGGATTTAGGGTTTAGGGCCCAAAACCCTTAACCCAGAGGGTTCAAGGGCCTACAGCAAGGAAGAAGAGTTCCATATAAGGGCAATTACAGGGGCTTTAGCTTGGCTGACGTCTGAACCCCTCCTAAAAATTAAACTTTTGGCCTCCTGAATACAGTTCATATAGAAACCCAAAGAGTTACAGGCCTAAGAGCCAACTAGAAGAACACAAAGTTAGTATAGGCCCCTTAAAATTTCAAAAGGGCGTTGTAAGGCCTACAACCTTGTTGCACGATGAATTTTTATTATGCGTTGCCCAACTGATCTCGCACGGCACTGCTGTCACCACCACCACAAGAAGAGCCCCATGTCACGACAGACCCACCACCCAGGACCGCAGCAAAGGCACTCTGAGTTGCTTGAACCTGTTGCACATTCTTCAGCTGATGTGCCACAGCACTGCTGTCACCACCGCTGCCACTATCGCCCCAGGGCACGACGGAGCCATCGCCCAGAATCGCAGCAAAGGCGTCAACATTTGCTTGAATCTGCTGCACATTCTTCAGCTGATCTCGGACGGCACTGCTGTCACCACCGCGGCTACTATCGCCCCAGGTCACGACCGATCCATTACCAAGGATCGCTGCAAAGGCGAACGAAGTTGCTTGAATCTGCCGTACATTCCTCAGCTGATCTCGGACGGCACTGCTGTCACCACCGGATGCAACATCGCCCCAGGTCACGACCGAGCCATCACCAAGGATCGCTGCAAAGGCGAACGAAGTTGCTTGAATTTGTTGCACATTCCGCAGCTGATCTCGGACGGCACTGCTGTCACCGCCACGGCCAGAAGATCCCCAGGTCGCGACAGAGCCATCAGAAAGGATCGCAGCAAAGGCACCCTGCGTTGCTTGAAGCTGCTGCACATTCCTCAGCTGATCTCGTACAGCGCTGCTGTCACCACCTAAGGCCGGATGGCCCCAGGTCACGACGGAGCCATCACCCAGGATCGCAGCAAAGGCACTCTGAGTTGCATGAATCTGCAGCACATTCTTCAGCTGATGTGCCACAGCACTGCTGTCACCACCGCTGCCACTATCGCCCCAGGTCACGACGGAGCCATCGCCCAGAATCGCAGCAAAGGCGTCAACATTTGCTTGAATCTGCTGCACATTCTTCAGCTGATCTCGGACGGCACTGCTGTCACCACCGCGGCTACTATCGCCCCAGGTCACGACCGATCCATTACCAAGGATCGCTGCAAAGGCGAACGAAGTTGCTTGAATCTGCCGTACATTCCTCAGCTGATCTCGGACGGCACTGCTGTCACCACCGGATGCAACATCGCCCCAGGTCACGACCGAGCCATCACCAAGGATCGCAGCAAAGGCGAACGAAGTTGCTTGAATTTGCTGCACATTCCGCAGCTGATCTCGGACGGCACTGCTGTCACCGCCACGGCCAGAAGATCCCCAGGTCGCGACAGAGCCATCAGAAAGGATCGCAGCAAAGGCATCCCGTGTTGATTGAATGTTCTGCACATTCTTCAGCTGATCTCGCACAGCGCTGCTGTCACCACCTTCGCCGGCATTTCCCCAGGTCACGACGGAACCATCTCCGAGGATCGCAGCAAAGGCAAACTTTCCGGCACGAATATCGACTCGTCGAAGTTGGAACGTTAGTGGCTCCTGATACTGCAGCTTGGCCTTTTTCAATGGCGCTCCTCCATCAAGAACCTGGGTTCTTGTTAAGGAGTTTAAAGTATTTAAGTTACATTAAAACCATAGTTAGTAAATAAACATATGGTTTCCTTATTTTGTTAACTTAATTATCTTTTCCCGTAACAAGAACCCAGGAACTCTTCCAGTGGAGTCCAAGAGCCGACCTCTGCCAGCTCCCAGGGCTCTTTGCGCACGCACCGTCAGCGATTCCACAGATTCCTCGTCGTGCGTCTGCAGTGACACTGTCTTGCCACTTATGAGGCTTACCTCAACCCTAAACCCTAAACCCTAAACCCTAAACCCTAAACCCCTAAACCCTAAACCCTAAACCCCTAAACCCTAAACCCTAAACCCTAAACCCTAAACCCTAAACCCTATGACATGAAAGACTGAGGACTCCAGCTGCGGATCAACCCATGGCCAACATGTCGAATGCCGGGCTGTAATTGAATAGCGTACGGGCGTTCAACAAGTAGAACGTCCTGCGCAGGTAAGTTGTAGCATAATTATAATCCAGGAGATAGCAAGCTGATCTATAAAGGTACCTTTAAGGGGCTCCTTTAAGGGATATAGAGGGTTTAGGATTTAGGGTTGGTGATGTAAACCCTGGATTACCTATAGTGAGGAATAAACCCTACACCCTTGCTCTTCAGGCCGCTGATCGAACTGCCGAGTAAGCGGCTGGCTTACGGGCCCCTCCTGAACCAAAAAAGCGAAGTCAGCTAGGATGACTGGGGTGTCATGCTTGATAGTTTAGGGTTTACGGTTTAATATAGGGGCCTTTATAATTAGAGTAGGTTTTGGGGCCGGGTATACTATAACTATAGTAAGGAACCCCCCAGAATGGTATAGGTAATTCATAAGGCCCCTGTAGTACGGGTTCAGGGGTTCAGGGTTTAGGGTTTTTGGGCTTGGCTTCTTTCCAGAGTCGACTCAAGAGTCACAGTCCGCAGGGGGGTCCTCGTAAAACAGATACTACTGTTGAAGGTCGTATGAAGCATGCCCGAAAACCCCATAGCATCACTATCATCCACAAAGACTGGGGTACAAAGAAGCCCAGGGCCCTAAACCCTAAGCCTAGATCAAAAGAACACAGGCCCTTCATCCTCACTATAGTTCGAACCTACGAAACCCTCTGGCGTCTACGGAGCGAAACCTATAACATCCAATGCCTTGACCAGTTACGTTACAAAGCCGCACGGTTTAGGGCTTTGGGGCTTTGGGTTTAGACCAGTAGAAGGCTTGCTAGACCCAAGAGTAACCTAGTAATGAGAAGGGTGCCCTTTGTGGCTAAAAGAGGCTTATAAGGGAACCGGAACCCTAAAAAGGGAATAAGGGCCTACTCCAGGTCCTAGTTTGCATGACTTGCTTATCAACCAACACAGTAAGCGCTGCAAGACTCCTTTAATTACAGCCCAATGCAATCCCACAAACACCACCAACAATGCTGCTGACCATAATCCTAATTCCTATTCACACTGAAACCTGAACTCAAAACCCGAAACCCATCTAAACCCGCAAACACCCAAACACTAAACCCAAAATGGTGCAAATCCGAAAAGCCTAAACCTTACACACGTATGTGCTTATGCACATCGTTACATGCAGAAATACATGCATAGCTGCATATTTGCATGCGTGCACGCAAGCATAAGTCATAAGTGCTCGCGCAGGGAGGCCTGCGTGTACACAAGCTTGTTTCCTTCCTTCCGGCCTTCCTTCGGAAGGACGGAAGGAAGGAACCAGGCAGCAAGCAAAAAACCGAGAAAGCACACACAACAAGCCAGCACACAAGCAAGCAAGCAAGCAAGCAAGCAGGCAGTAAAGCAGTTCAGCAACAAGCAGGCCAGGAAGCAAGTTGCTAAGTTAGGTAACTGAGCAAGCAACACTAAGAACGCAAGCCGAGTGGGAGCTCTGAACCCTAAACCCTAAACCCTTAAACGTAAACCCAGAACCTGGCCCGCAGCCCCAAACGTTCTGCACTGGGCTCCCTGCGACAGAGGCATGGCTGTGGTTCTTCTTTGGTGGAGCGAAAAGACAGATATCCTAAACCCTAAACTTGCTATAGCTCTCTTGTTCAACAACTGGGCCACAAAAAGTTCAAACTTTCTAAGATAGAGCTCATATATATGGCCAAAAAGTTTAAAGTTCCCCTGTTCACTATCGAAGATAGTGGCACTAGGTCACCAGGTCCCAAAGGAGAGCATTGAATCTCATTCTGTTGAAACAACAGGGACTGCGCACAAAACAAGCCGCCAGAATGCATGTCCTTCAGGGGCTCAAAAGCCACAACTGTTCCGGATAGATTTTAGACCGGATGAAGCGATTCTTGTGCCATGTAGGAACCAAGCTATCTCTCGAAACAATCCTAAGTATCAAGGAGCTGTTGGTGCTACTTGGCTATTACAGACAGATGTCGCTAAGCAAGAAGCCTCTCTCCAGCTTTCAATGGCAGCGAGCTCAACAAACCACACATGATGCGCATGAGGGATGTGCCCACAGACTGTATGCTCCAAGTGTTTGACCAAAACCCTATTAATCCCAGCCCTAAACTCTTAACCTGGAAGCCGCAAACCCCAAACTCAAAATGATGAATTTTCGCGTTTTTTTTTTTTTTTATAAGGCTTCTGAATGTTATGATAAGTTAAGAGTTCTTGGCGGATGACAGACAGAATACAGGGGCCTTAGTAATTAGAATAGGGCTTTGGGGCCCGTTATACTATAGCTATAATAAGGAACCCCCAAAGTTTAGTGCTTCTGAGGATGTGGGGATTGGAGGACTGTTGGTCGCAGGCTTTCCGGAGGGGGCTCCAACCCCAATCTAGGGCCCCACATAAGCACATAAGCAAAAACAAGGATCCATTTTGATCCTTAGGGTAAGGTTTTAGACCTTTTAGGGTTCAGGGTTTAGGGTTTTAGTGCGTATAGGGTTCCGGGTCTATTGGGCACCAAAAAAAAGCACATGAGCAACAATAAGGATAGAGATATCCCATATAAAGGCCCTTATAATGAAGCCCATTAAGGTAAGGATATCCCCGTAAAATGCTAATGCTTACTGTGCTTTTTGGGTCCCTAACAATCGCTGCGTTTTCGGAATGCATGCGAAGGGTTGTCCATCAGCCTGATGGCGGCGAAGATGGAGTTGATTAAATGCATGGCCTCATGCTGCAAGAGACTTCCTACAACATCGAACTGCCTCGCACCTGCGTTGCTGAATGATGGATCTCTTTCCTCGTGGCTATATGGTAGAATATCAGAGTGCATCCGTGAGTATTTATGTATGTCCTAACTTACATGTCTGTATACATGTGTGTGTGTGTATATAAATATGGGCACAGAATCCTTAACCCCCATCAGCCGAGTGGGTTTTCTGTAAGCACATCCATACATGTTCGCTTCATGTGACTGGTACTTGTGTGCTTACATACGTATAAAAACCGAAAATACTATATACATATAATCATATAACTATATGTATATATGTATGTCTACGAACACATATGTTCACACATATGGCTATGCTTGTGTGTGTATGTGTGTGTGTGTGCCATTGTATCCTTTGATATACATAAGAAGTTGTAGCGACAGAAAAAAATTGGACAGATATGCGGTCACACAGGTCTCCACAGACCCACCGGATTACGGTACTTCTAGCATAGTTACACGTTCGGAAGTCTCAGTGTCCGCAGAGGACCAGGTGAAACATGCTCGCGCGCTGCAAGCCATCTCCCCTTCGTGAGAATATGCCCAATACCTTGCGGACGCTCGGCACCAGCGATGCCGCAGGCAGTGCCAGCTAGGCAAGCCCTGTGCTGATTTCTGCTTGGGCATTGCGTACAAAAATGATAATTATTCCCTTCCCCTTGCTTGCATGTCTTAGCATGGTCATATTGCAGAGCTTGATGTCAGGATGAGGCTCAAGCACAAGTAGCACGACGAGCAGACAAACACATGAACAAACACATCTGTACACTGGTCCACAGAAAACAATACCGGTGTGAGCCTGTTTTATATGTAGGTATGTACGTATGTATGTGTGCATATCGGTATATATAATATGTATACAGATGTAGACAACATGTATGCGTACCTATTTGCTCCCACTTGTACCTCTTTGAATAACCTACCTATCCACATACAGTATCCATGGTAACCGCTGGAAAAACGAGATAGATTCGGTTGCGGGGAAGGGATTACAGATGCAACCTACGAAGCTACTCTGTACCGACGCAAAAGCGAGGACCAATCTGGCTGTTGTCCTCAAACTGTCGGTTCATGTGAGCCTCGGCGAGGGCTTGAAGTTTCGGTTAGGGTTTAGGGTTTAGGGTTAAGGGGCTTAGGGTTTAGGGTTTCAGAACTGTGAGCTGGAGAAGCACAACTCGATTAGGGTTGAGGTAAAGTCGAAACCAGAAAGTTGGAACATGATTCATTATCCTCATTCCCTTAAGGTAAAGTATGGGAAATCCCAGCACTAATAGTCCTAAATCCATGTTCCAAGTTTCTGGGGTTCACTGTAACTACAGCAGGCGACGGCGCTGCCCCGACGATAAGACACGCTGCTATGGTGACAGCCTCTAAGACACCAAAGGAGTTCTTCTGCTGGTGCTGCTACACATGTGATGACTGCGACACCGAGATGGCAGGGCCGTGATTCTATCCATGGGGTCATTATCACTTCCTTCATCCTGATCAGCAGCTCTTTCCTGAAGCATTTTGGGTTACGGCTTAGGGCCTTAGGGCATTTTCAGCTTCATCCTCACAATCCTTACCAGCCCCGCCCTAAACCCTCCTCAAAACGTCTGAAACCCAAACCCGATCGACCCAAAACCCAGAAGCTTTGACGTAATATAGGGGCCTCAATAATTAGAATAGGGTTTTGGGGCCCAATATACATTATAATAAGGAGCCCCCAAAATAGTCTAGGTAATACTTTAGTCCCCTAAAGTATATACAAAACTGCACCCAGATCTCCAACCCTTCGCCCCACCTACTCTCGGAGCTTTGGGACCTACTGCCAGCGACAATTAAAACTTGACTGAGACCGGTTTAGGTTTAGGGTTTAGGGTTAAGCGGTTGCGACGACATGTGGTTCCGAAACCCCGAAACCTCCTAACCCTAAACCCAAGTTCCGATTGTGCTAATAACCCATTTTAGCGCCAAGATCCTGCAGCAAGGGGCACCCTACAGTCTGAGCCCCTGAGCCTGACAAAACCCTAGTCCGAATTCACATGAGGGTTTGGGGTAACCTTACTTGGAGGGGCAGGGGACTTAGTAAGTAGCTGTTAAGTAGAGTTATAAGTCTATAAGTACCCCAAATGGAGTTACCCCAATTATAAGCCTACTTATAAACGACTTACTAAGTCCCCTGCCCCTCCAGGTATGAAACCGTACTACACTTGTAGGGTGGTAATGCCGATTATTATGGCTTCCGTGCCGGACACAAAACCCCAAACCTTGTAAAACCCTAGACTGACAACACAGTCAAAACCATGAAACCCAGATTTGCAATCCCCCTCTGTCACCTCAAAAACAACTCAAATACTCTAAACCCCTAAACCCCAATCCCTAAACCCGATTTTGAGGCCGAGGCAATCGTGCCCTTCGCCCCCAACATCGTAGCCGCTGCAGGGCCCGATGCCCTGCGAGGAAATTCCACTGCCCCTTACTTGGAGGATCACGGGACTTAGTAAGTAAGGTTATAAGTACCTTAATTGGGGTTATAAGTACTTATAAGTATAGTTACCTTGTTTATAACCCCAGTTACTAAGTCCCATGATCCTTTAAGTAGTGAAGGAGACAACGCTTAAATTCTACTCAGGAATCCTCTAAAACTCAGGCTACACAGCCATACTCCTCAAATAAGTTTTACCCAAAAAATTATGGATGGATCCTTCATGTGATGTAAGGTACAAGCCTCAATTGAGGGGTTTGGGAGTACCTAGGACTTTACTTAAAGGATCATGGGGCTTAGTAAGTAGGCTATACCTGGGGTTATAAGTCCCCTAAGTGGAGTTATCCTAATTATAACCTACTTATAACCTTACTTACTAAGTTACTAAGTCCCATGAGCCTTTAAGTATGTAGGTCTTACAGGTTTTAGGTCTGAGGGCTTGGGGTCTGAGGCTTCGAACTGTAGAGCTTTCTGTAAGCTTTGGGACCTTTTTTTTTTTTTTGTCGCTCCTTTTCTCCTGCAACACAAGGTTACCGGGGAATGCCCATAGGGCTGGAACACCTGGCCTTTTAGGGTTTAGGGTTTAGGGGTTTAAGAAAATAAACTAGGATACCCAGTAACCTAAGAATAAAAAGGCCTCTCTTTTTGGTATTGGGTAACTCTATAAGGAACCTAGGACTACAAAAAGGGAATAAGGGTACTACTGGGCATCCTAGTAAACAAGTCAATGGGCCTTTCGAACTGAGAACATCCAGCTCACTCTTGACGAGTGTGCACTGAAGAGAAAAGAAACCCTCTCAGAAGTCACCGAACTCAGGGGTTTAGGGCTTTAGTGTGTGCAGGGATGAAGCCCAATAAGGTGGGGATATCCCTATGAAATGCTGATGCTTATGTCCCTTTTGGGTCCCTAAGTACAGGGCTCAGGGTCTAGGGCGCAGGACTGTAGGGCTTCCAGGCTTTCGCGGCTTTCGGGCGTAGAGCACGTACTCAAAGGATCATGGGACTTGGTAAGTAGGTTCCTTAACCCCATGTAACCTACCTTTTTAAGGACATAAATATATATATATATAAAGAAATCATATTAGGAAACCCTGAAAAGGTAGGTTCCTTAGGGTCCAGGTTATAATTGGGGTTATAAGTCCTACAAGTGGGATTATCCTAACTTATAAACTGCATATAGCCTTACTTACTAAGTCCCATGAGCCTTCAAGTAGGGTTGAGGTGGAGGAGGTTGGGGCTTTAGGCTTTTAGGGTCAAAAACGACATTGACACAGAAACCCTAAAAACACACGCAAGAAGAAGGGGCCCTAACCAGTGGCGCACTAAACCCTTATATAGCGACCCTTCTTGTCCATAATAGGAACCCTTGAAGGTCAGAGACTCCAAAAACTTAGTAAGTAGGTTATAATTGGGGTTATAAGTCTCATAGGTGGGGTTATCCTAGCTATAAACTGCTTATAACCTTACTTACTAAGTCCCATGAGCCTTCAAGTAGGGTTAGAGTGTTCGGGTTTTGGGGTCTGCCTGTGGATCCAGAAACCCTTTGCTTGTGGTTATACCCGTAATTCAGGGGTCATAACCGACCAAACCCGAAACCCTAAATCAGCAAGCCCTAAAATGGGTGTTCATTGGGTTAGGGGTTGCAGGTAGGGCCTTCATGCAGGAATGGACGTGCAGGTGTAGGGCCCTACAGTGTTTTGGACCCCTATGCGATGCTTCAACAAATGTGAGCGCAAAGGGCAAGACAAATGGAGGATGAACCACGAACTGTTGTTTATGTTATGCGATGTTACGAGATTCTATACTTGCACAATAATGAGTGCATATATGTATGTGGATATATATATATATATATATATATTTATTTATTTACTCAGACATACATACAGGTGTGTATATACATGGTGTGTATGTAAGCATGTATATATATATACACATATTCATACATACATACATACATACATACATACATACATACATACATATATATATACATACATACATACATACATGCATACATACATACATACATACATACATACATATGCACATATATGCCTACAGAAGTATACATATAAACAAGCAAACATACATACACCAAGCTTCCCCGAAAGCCTCTGAGCGGAGGTTGGCGAAGCTGAAGCAGGGCGGCTCATACTTGCAGCAAGTCATGGGGCCTCTCCAGAGCGAAAAATCTCAAAGGGGGTTCCTTTAAACTTTCTTCTTCAACCACCGGGCCACAAAAAATTAAACTTTCTAAGATAGAGCTAATATTTAAGGCCAAAAAATCTTAAAATTCCCCTGTTCACTATCTGAGCAAGGGAACACTTTTGTAAAACAAAAGGTACCCTATTCTAGAACCTTCTAGGTACCCCTCAACTGGATTCATGGGGCCCCCCGAGGTCGAACCAAGCTTCTCAAGCTTTGGATTGAACCGTTGAGGGTCACAGGTTTTGAGGCTTATATACAAGTAAGCTTTAGGTGTTATAGGGTTTAGAATGGTCTATGGAGTGTATAGATTTCACGGGTTGTGGGTTCAGGGGGTTTTGCCTCGACGTATTTGGTTGCAGCATGCCGGGTGCAAACTGCGAGGAAGCACTGCAAGCAAAGCCCTGAGCCGTGCAAGCCAATCCACGGCGTTCGAAGTGTTTGCTTTAGAGCTGGTGGTTTACCTCTCTTCTTCAACAACCGGGCCACAAAAAGTTGAAGCTTTCTAAGATAGAGCGAATATATAAAGCCAAAAAGTTTAAACTTCCCCCTTTCACCATCTAAGTTACTGATTGCATGAACTCTATGCGCCAATAGTCTGCCAGT
The DNA here is from genome assembly GCA_905221615.1 of Symbiodinium sp. CCMP2592. Lineage (NCBI taxonomy): Eukaryota > Dinophyceae > Suessiales > Symbiodiniaceae > Symbiodinium > Symbiodinium sp. CCMP2592. Next base: position 192,036 of record CAJNDT010001524.1, read on the forward strand.
GTGATAAACCATGTCAACCATGGGCAAACCAGCAACAAAAATAAACGTAACAAACTCAGATGGTCCGTATACACTACTATTATGGAATTAGATCCCAAAAAACCATCCCTATTATGGTTTTGGGGACCTAATTCCATAATGGTAATGTATATGGACCCTTTGGGAAACAGGAAATACAAATACCAGCAACACAGAGCAAAAATCAGCTCTGGCAATAGCAGCCATACTAAACATGACTCGGACAAGAGTGGTAGGTGCGAGCAGTACAGCTGCTGCCCGCCTGCAGCAACTTCCTTAGTGGCACTGCCCCGACCACCACCACGACGACGGCTACTACTACCGCTACCGCTAATGCTGCTGCGCCACCAGCACCGCTGAGTCACTATACTGCTAATATCGCCACTTGCACTTCCACTGCCAGCGGCAAAACATCAGCCATTATGATGCAGGAAGCGTCGATGAGTCGATGACAATGATGGTGATGGTGACGAGCAGGAGGTATACGATGGCTACATAACATCAGCAACCATAGCCAGCAATGTCAGAAAACACTGCGAACGAGCATGACTTGGAATCAGAAGCCTGACTTCGCCATCCCTGCGTACCAGTGACAACATCATTCCGCGGCTTTGGGTTTGGGGCTTGCTCCGGGAAGCCAACGATAGGTCGTCAAGCTGCTGACCCTAAACCCTAAACCCTAAAACCTCAATGCATGATTTGGGAGTTCCTGGCTCAGACCACAGATTCGGGTTTAGGCTTTAGGTCAAGGGCTTAGGGTTTAGGGTGCCAAATCCGTAAGTACTCGAAAAATCTGAGCCCAAACCCCCCCCCCCCCCTTAAATTTTGCCCCCCCTGCCCCCCCTGGCCCCCCCCCCCCTGCCCCCCCCCCCCCCCCCCCCCCCCCCCCCCCTCCCCGCTCCCCCCTGCCCCCCTCCAGGCAAAGTTCGGAAATAGCGTTGCTTTGGGCAGCACAGCATGCGGCTCCACGACCTAACCTTCTCATAGCATCGGAGATTCAAGCATCGCTATCGCCAGCTAGGGGCTATGTCGAATATCAGGCACAGAACGCGGAGATGCTACAATGGTTACATCAACCTCTTGCTGGCTTCTTGAGACAAGCCCTCTGCCTTACGCTGCTCTGCCCTGCTTTGCCCTGCCCTACAATTAATACAAGTGCGATTCCAACTGTTGTTATTTTCGTACAAGAGCTTCCTGCTGCGCCGGATGGTAGCCAGTCGCCGCATGCGCGAAAAGCCGGGCCGAGGCGGACGACGCGAAGCGTTTCAAATTAAGGACTGCATACTCAGAACAGTGCTTTCTGGCATAATATGGGTTATACTGAGTATACTGAAGAATTCAATAATAATCGTAGGCCTCTTGTAGACTGTTGCCGCATGGGCGCGGCAGTACTCAACCTATCCTGCCCACATAAAGGATCATGGGACTTAGTAACTAGGTAGCTATACTTGTAATTATTTGTAAACCGAATTAAAGTACTTAGAACCTTACTTACTAAGTCCCATGATCCTCCAAGCAGCCCTGAACTGCCTGTTCGATGCGGGAACTCCTGCTGTGTCAGAACGGCCTCGGCCCGAGAGGGTCTAGGGTTTTGGGATTTAGGGATTAAGGGTTTAGGGTCTAGGGATTTAGGGTTTAGGGTCTGTCGCTTAGGATTTAGGGTTTTAGGGATTTAGGGTTTCGCGTTTAGGGATTCAGGGTTTAGGGTCTGTCGTTTAGGGATGTAGGGTTTAGGGTTTAGGGATGTAGGGTTTCGGGTCTAGGGATTTAATTTAGGGTTTCGGGTTTAGGGATTTAGGGTTTAGGGTCTGTCGTTTATGGATTTAGGGTTTCGGGTTTGGGGATTTAAGGTTTAATTCGGGTCTGTCGTTTAGGGATTCAGGGTTAGGGTCTGTCGTTTAGGGGTTTAGGGTCTGTCAGAATGGGATCCTAAGCGGTTCGGGTTTTGGCTTTCGGGTTTGCGCAGGCTTTAGGACTTGGGTTTTATGCCCGAGAATGCCCGAGACATGCGGACTGTCACGAAGCTTGACACTTGGCGGCGAAATGCCATTGTGAATGAACTGGCTAATTCTGAGTTACAGTCATTATTACCGAAATTTCTTTAGCACTGCAGTCTGTCTCGGACATGATGGTTTTTTTTAGTCGCGAACCGCTTAAATCGGTACTCCACTTGTTTGGTTCACGGGTCATCCCAAGCAGTGGTCGCCAGTAAATTCAACCCCGTTGTTAGGGTGCACGGTTCATATAGCTTGGGTACTGCCCCAATACAGTAACAGTCTATAATGGGAACTTATAAAGGCCCTAATAGAACTATACTACGGGTATTATCCAACTGTTACTGAGTGGGGGCAGTACATATAGTCTATATTTCATGGCAACAGCCGTCGCCGAAAGCAGCTGCTCGAACAGGAGTCACGGGTGCGGTGCACCTGCGAAACTCCAAACCCTAACCCCTTGAACCCGAACCGGACGTGATATTGACTCACAGGTACTTTGGGCCAAACAACATCGGTTCGGTTGTTGTCATATTATGTACAGTTTGAAAGCTAATACCTCCGTAACACATACTCAAATATACACCTACCTACACTTAACAAGAGACCTATACACACTCACCAAAACCAGGAGAGAAACGCGACTTTGTTTACCGCTGACCACTGCAGACCCCAGACCCGAATTATGACAGATTGTGCCTAGGGTAGCTAGCTTTAAAACCAAACAGCTTGAAACACTAAACTCCTAAACCCTGGAACCACAAAAAAAGCACCAAACCCAAAGCAACAACCCCTAACCCCTAAATAAACCCTTAACCTCAAACCCAAGCCCAAACTCTGCATCCATGGACCATTAAGTCCAACCTCGGAGCGCAACACACCCGCCCTAAACCCTCGACCCCCTTGGAGGTTCGCGGGTAGTTACGGGTAGTTATAAGTGGGGTTATAACTATATAAGGTAAGCACAATGATAATCCATAATAGGGGACTTATAGGCCCACTTATAACTACCCATGAACCTCCAAGTAATCCCTACACCAGGGCTTTTAGGGCTGAGGTTGGAGCATTGAGGGTTGAGGGTATACCCTAAACCATGAAGCCTCAACTCCTACCCTGTCGTCTACGGTACTCACCGTAGCAAAGCCTGCACCTATGTACGTGAGGATGCCGTGGGTCCAAAAGTGTGGCGCCACAAGAGCCTGCACCGCTGCAATTAAAGCATGGCTCACGACACCAGAACACCGTCGCCTTCTGAATGAGTTGGCGCTCCCCCCACTCTGTGGTAAAGAATCTTTGATTCGGTGGTAAAGGACGATCTGCAGGCCTATCTCCACCCGTCGGCTCGGAACCTGACTCCCGGCTGGGGTCCGGCTGTGGTAAAGTATCAGCATCCGGGGCTGTAGTAGACGATGATGGCGGCGGGGATTGCAAAGGAGGGGCCGTAGATGCCGAAGGCGAGGATTGCAAAGGAACCTCCGGCGGAGCATCCGAGGAGGCACTTCCAGCACCTTCCTGGGGCTTCCGTAAAGTATTCCAATACTCCATCCACTCCTGCCGGTCGTACCCCATCCAGTCTTCAAAGAACGCCGAAGACCCAAACCCCTAACCCCAAACCCTTAAACCTCCAAAACCTCTAAGTCCCTAACCTCTAAACCCCCTAAACCCCCCCCCCAAAAAAAAAAAATCGATTTTAGAGCCCCGTCCTTAATTTTGGGTTCCAAACCGTACTTCTAAGTCCCAAACCCTCAACCTTGGAGCTTAAACCCAGCAAGGAACCCTAAGACTTCAATATGCCTTAATTAAGGAATCTACCTTAAATTATAGTAGGATCCCTTATATGATTTAAGGAATATTCCTTAACTTAGTGGATACTGGAGTCTCTCCTAAACCCTAAACCCGAAAGCCCCTAAACCCTAAACCCCCATTAAGGAATATTCCTTAATTAAGGAATATTGGAGTCACAAGGTAACCCTGGGCTCCCCCGCACAGGGCTTAAAGCAAACGCCCTGATACATCTCCTGCTCCAAAACCACTGGGAACTTAAAGGGCTCCTTTAAGGGTTTAGGGTCTAGAGTTCCTTTGAGGGTTTAGGGTTTAGGGTTCCTTTGAGGGTTTAGGGTTTAGGGTTCCTTTGAGGGTTTAGGGTCCCTTTAAGGGTTTAGGGTTTAGGGTTCCTTTGAGGGTTTAGGGTTTAGGACTCGTTTAAGGGATCCTTCACGGCATAGTATATGGGGTTAAGGGTTCAGGGTTTAGGGATCCGGGGTTCCTTTAAGGCTACTCTATTGGTACCTGGACCCTTTGGGAAGTGTTTCTTTAAGGGATCTGTGTAGGGTGGTTCTCTTTGGGGGGGGGGGGGTGCGGCATCCTCTGAGGGTTTAAGGAAGGGATGAGGATTCTCTTTGCGGTGTTGTAGGGTTGCTTTTGGGGGATTTTTCGGCCTTAGTTACGAGGCTTACGGTTTAGGAAATTATATTTACACCTGCCTATAACCCGATCTCAGGTGCTTATAACCTGACTTACTAAGTCCCAGGCTCCAAGTGGAGGGTCCGATAAAGGCTCTGAGGCTTTAGGGCTCCACTCCTCGCGTTTAGGGGACGAGTTCAATACGGTATCTGGGTGGTTGTCAAAATTAGGGTCCCTTTGTGGGTCCCTATTATCATACGGCACCTATATTTAGGGTACCCACAAAATGGACCATAATTTTGACAACCACCCATCTGTGAAGCCTGCCCTGGTCACCTACAGTAAACCCCATAAAGTTGGAAACCGGATTAAGGCCAAATGGAGCTGGGATTCCCCTTGCATTGCTCTTCAGGATTGAGGCTATTGGGCTTCCAACTCTTGGGCTTCTACTGTACTTAAAGGATCATGGGACTTAGTAAGTAAGGTTATAAGTAGGTTATAATTAGGGTAATCCCACTTAGGGGACTTATAACCCCAATTATAACCTACTTACTAAGTCCCATGATCCTCTAAGTAGTGTTTCGGTCTATGGTGTGTCTGGGGATTTTTGCTTGGTTTCAAGGCAAAGGGAAGGTTCGCCACCTACGCAACTTATCCGAAGAGTTGCCCTAAACCCAACCTGGAAATCACAAAACCGACTGCTTTAGGGTTCTACCCTAACTATACTTAACAAGGGTCTTGACCTACTAAAGTTAGTAGGCGTGTGTGCTGCCCAGCCACCATCCTTTCTCTTTGCTGACTTCCCAGAGACTCCAATATCCCTTAATTAAGGAATATTCCTTAAACCATTTAAGGGATCCTACTATAATTTAATAAGGAATATTCCTTAAACCATTTAAGGGATCCTACTATAATTTAATAAGGTATATTCCTTAAACCATTTAAGGGATCCTACTATAATTTAAGGTATATATTCCTAGTGGAGTCTTAGGGTTCAGCTTGCAGCGGACCATTAGTTGCCAAGCATCCTCGCCCTGCGACCGCCGGAAGTAGATCCTCGGGCTCGGGACGGCGGCTCGTGGTGGTTGACGTGTGGCTCGTTGTGCACGTAGTGCAGGTTGTGGTGCCCTAAGGGTCCAAGTACCCGAATAGTAAGGTTTCAAGGTCCAAAAACCATTCAGAGTATGGATTTTGGGACCTAAAACCCTACTATTTGGGTACTTGGACCCTCTGGGGTGGTGGTGCCAACCACGGCCCCAGATGTAGCATGATTGGCATACATCGGAGGAGGAGGCTCGTGCCGCCGAGGCATGTTCCAAGCCTACACCCCTAAACCCGAAACCCCTACAGCCTCACAACCCCAGAGCACTTCTCCGAACTTCTCCGAGACCCCGCGCATCATAAGCCCACGGCCCAGAACACAACAAGCCCCCGCACCCCAAGCTTTGAGTCCAATTTACCCTACATCCTACAACCTGCCTCCACAAACCTGAAGCCTTGACAACTCAATCCTATAAGGTCTGAACCCGCCGAGAAGGCCACACACGCAAAAACACTGAAACCTAAAACCAAAAAGGCACAATAAACAGAGCCAGTAACCTGAGCCCCAAGACCCAAACCCGACCCCTATATGTAGAATCCTATAAGGTACTCCCAAAAAGGAACTACTATGGGGCCTATGGGTATTGGTGTGTGATATAGAAAAATAGGAGTTTAGGATTTGAGGTCGTGGCTCGGGGCTAGTGTAACATCCAAACCAAAAACACCGAAACCTGAACTCCATAAAACCTGAAGCAAAGGAACCCTGCCTCCCCCGAGAGGGCCTCCATCCTCAACACATTTGGGAGTTTCCGAAAAGGTCGGGGTACCTTATTTTGGGGGGTGCTTATAAGAAGGATCCTACTATTTAGGGTACTATATTAGGGTCCCCTATTTTCGGAAACTCCCATTTTTAAAAGCCCAAACCCAGCGCCGAGCCCCCCGAATCATCAAAGAGGGTATGGGTAGTTCTCTGAAGTCGCATCCCCTGACGTCCTGATGGTAGCAGTGGTTGCCTTCTTCGGGGGTCCGAAGACAAGCGGGACCGTCATTCGGAGAACCCTCCATGTCTAGCATCTCCGATGTCTCAAAGACTGCAAACCTTCTGCTTAAGGAATGGACCTTAAACCGTCTGAAGGACCACTCGAAGTTGTCAGGTGTAGTCGTCAAGCCCTAAACAAGCTCTTACACCCAAGACCCTAAAACCAAAAAGAATTAATGGAGTCTCCACAGCCCAACCCACCCCAGAACCCGGAACCCCGAAACCCTCACCCTACCCTAAAGCCCCGCTCAGGCCTCGTCGCTGTTGCACTTTCCGGGCCTCCTGGGGCCTGACGATGGCATACTCATGCGTTCTTGTTTTGTTAAACTAAAAACTGCTAAATTATTGTTGCAAAGGGTTTTCTGAACAAAAACTGGTTGATTGCCGTTTCAAAGTATGTTTAGGCTTGGGGTTTGCAATTTGGGGTTTGGGGTTGCTGGCTTTGGGTCCTTACTTAGGGTTAAGGGTTTCGGTGTGTGCTTCGAGTTCATAGTGAGTGACTGAAAGGGCGCCATAAATTGGGTTTCCTTGCTTGTAGTTTAGGGGCACCCCGAATGAGTGAGTGACTGACAAGGGCGCCATAACTTGGGTTTCCTTGCTTGTAGTTTAGGGGCACCCCGAATAAGATGGGAAACCTAAAGTAAGGGACATTAACAAGGTTCTCAAGCTCTAAATCGTTTACAGTTTGCTTTGATTTGCTGAGGGGATAAGGTGTTGCGTTTCGGGCTTAGGTTTGTGTATGGTCTTAAAGCACTACCAGTCACTACCACTGGATGGCTGAGCATTTTCAACTCATAGCCCAAACAAAACCATTCGGAATATGAAACATCTGTTCAAGGCTTTCAGGGAGGATCACCCTGAGCTAAGACGAAATACTGATGGGTTGGGTCGCATGCGCATGCTCAAACTGGGACATGGCCTGAACCTACACAGCACCACTTGTCTAGGATACCCAGTAACCTAAGAATAAAAAGGCCTCTCTTTTTGGTATTGGGTAACTCTATAAGGAACCTAGGACTACAAAAAAGGGAATAAGGGTACTACTGGAGATCCTAGTTGTGCATGCTTCTATGCATGGTATTGAGGCTATGTCAATGATCAGTGACCGTGTTCTGCATGGTCATGCTATCGTCCTGCATGTAAAGCCTTAACCGCAGGCCCCTAGGCCCTGAGGGTTTAGGGTTTAGAGTTTAGGATTTAGGGTGTAGGGAGTTTAAAGTATAAGGTTTGGGGTTTAGGGTTTTTTGTTAAAGGAACCTCGAATCCGGACCCCTACGCTTGGGATTTCCACACTTTTGTCAAGGGGGTCACGGGTCTTCTATGTCCAACCTCGGTGTTTTGGGGGGTCTAATACGTACTTGTCCAGCATCCGAAGGAATCTGAAGGTGAACCTTTGGAGTTACATCGGGATTAAAGTACACCCCACAAAATGAAAAGGGTTACCTACTATAGTATTGTGGATAGGACTTGGGGGTTGCTGTGAAGGGTGGTCGTACACTTCTGAGACACGGGGCGGAACTGAAAATTCAAGGCTCAGTCAGCCCGCTTCATCTCTATACCTAGGATGCCCAGTAACCTAGGAATAAAAAGGGCCCCTTTTTGGTATTGGGTAACTGTATAAGGGACCTGGGACTACAAAAAGTGAAAAAGGGCTCACTGGGAGGCCTAGATACAGAACAGGTTCCCACGCAAGCTATTCTCTGGAAACGTAGGGCTTTTGGGTTCGTTTTCGTTTAGTTTACGGTGTAGGGTTTGAGTTTGGGTATTCTTGTACTATACTTATAATAAGGAAGCCCCCAAATAGTTATTAATTATTGGAAATTATTTAGGACCACCTAGTAGTTTAGGGTTGGCAGCTTTCGGGCGTGAGCTTTGAAACCCTAAACCCTGAACCCTACCTTAACCCTGAATAACCTACCTTTTTAGGGCTACTTATGATGATTTCCTTAAACAAGTCCTTAAAAAGGAAGGTTATTCAGGGTTAAGGAAACCCTAAAGCCCTACTTGGAGGATCATGAGACTTAGTAAGTACGGTTAAAAGTACCATAATTGGGGTCATAGGTAATTATAAGTACAGTTACCTTATTTATAAGCCACTTACTAAGTCCCATGATCCTTTAAGTAGAAGTTTGAAGATCGCTCCGCTGCCAAAGCGTGGCTGACTGAGGCGCTTGCAGGAGCCCCGGCTGTCTACCTGACTGAGGGTTTAGGGTTTAGGGTTTAAGGTTGAGGGTTTAGGGTTGAGGGTTTAGCATTTCACATCGGTTTAGGGTTTAGGGTTTAGCATTTCACATCGGTTTAGGGTTTAGGGTTTAGGGTTTAGCATTTCACATCGGATTAGGGTTTAGGGTTTAGGGTTTCGCATTTCACATCGGTTTAGGGTTTAGGGTTTAGCATTTCACATCGGTTTAGGGTTTAGGGTTTAGCATTTCACATCGGTTTAGGGTTTAAGGTTAGGATTTAGGGAGCTTCCGAATTCTACTAATTGGGAGTTTCCGAAAATGGGGGTGCCTTGTTTTGGGATCCTGATAGTAAGGATCCTACTATTTAGGGTACTACATTTTTTTCGGAAACTCCCACATCATAAAAAGGCAAAGGCCTAAACCCTAAACCCCGAACAACACCTAAACTCTAAGCCCCCCAAACCCTAAACCCCTAAGCTCTAAGCCTTTGAAGAGGAGATAAAGCTCGCATTTAAGTCTGAGGGATTCGGGTTTGGGTTTTTCGGGGCCGCCAGAGTTTGGGGTTGTGAGGGATTGGGGTTTGGGAGTTCGTGTGTTTTGGGATGAGGGTTGGGGCGAGGGTTTGCGCTTTAGTGTTTGGGTTTAGGGTTGTTTAGGGCTTAAGTGTTTTGGGATGAGGGTGGGTGAGGGTTTGTGTGTTAGTGTTGAGTCTTTCTCTAGGATGCCCAGTAACCTAGGAAACAAAAAGGGCTCCCCTTGTGGTATTGGGTCGAGTTATAAGGAACCTAGGACTACAAAAAAAAAGGGAATAAGGGTACTACTGGGCATCCTAGTTTATAAGGGCCCCATTTTATGTTACCCCTTTAGGACCCCTTATAGAAGCCCATAGAGTCCCCTTAAAGGAACTCTAGGGTTTAGGGTTTATAGGGTTCTGGGTTGGAACAACGCCCAGGTTCAGGATCATTTCCTTAAGGACCCTAAACTATGGGAATTCTGGTATATTCCTTATTATGGGTAATGAAGGATCTATATCATCACCCTATACCCTAAACCCTAAAACCCTATAGATCCCTTAAAGGAGCCCCTTAAAGGTACCCTTATAGATCCCTTTAAAGGAGCCCTAGGATTTATATCATCAGCCGTACTTTGGCCAGCTCTGCACTGCACCGCACTTTGCCGCAGGAATATGGCAATTTGGGAGATTCCGAAGATTAGGGGTACCTCTAAAGGAATCCTTTAAGGGTTCCTTTGAAGATATATAAGGGTAAGGGTTCTATAAAGGAATCAGGGTTTAGAGTTTCCGAGAAATTAGGGGTACCTTTCTTTGGGGTCCTTATAATTCGGATCCTACTATAGTTAGGGTACTATATTAGGGTCCCCTGTTTCGGAAACTCCCATATTGCAATGTAGTTACGCAGGTATGCCTTAGAAGCTGCCCGCACCCTGTAATAGTTACCATAAGGATTATATTAGGGCCCTATTATATTCCTATTATATTCCTATTATACCACTCTTGCAGGGTGGGGGCAGCTTCTAAGGTATGCCAATATCAGCCCTCAGCCGCAAACCCCAAACCCACACCGGAAGGCCACAACCCCAAATCCTGGAAGATCCATATCCCAAGCGTTTAGGGTTTAGGGTTTAGGGGTTTAGGGGTTAGGGTTTAGGGGTTAGGGTTTAGGGGTTAGGGTTTAGGGGTTTAGGGTTTAGGGGTTTAGGGTTTAAAGAAGACAAGGCGGAAGGTTTGTAAGACCCTTCGCCGCATCTCAAAAGATTCGAAAGCTCTCCATTGCCTACAGGAGCTGGGGTCCTCAGAAATACTAACCCTAAACCCTAGACCCTAAACCTTAAACGCTAAACCCTAAACCTTAAACCCTAAACCTTAACCCTAAACTCTATAAACCTTAAACCCTAACCCCTCTAAACCATAAACCCTATACCCTGTAAGCCCTGAACGCCCTAAAGCTGCCAGCACTGATCAGTCGGAGGGCTGCGTAGCCCGTGCAGACAAACGGGCCCATAAAGGAGATGTGGCTAGGACTCGGCGTTTCTGGCTTTGGGGTTTTTTAGGGTTTAGGGTTTAGGGACTCGGCGTTTCTGGCTTTGGGGTTTTAAGGGGTTTAAGGTTTAGGGTTTAATTAGGGTTGAGGATTTCCAAGTATTACGGATTGATTAGGGGTTTGGTTTAAAAGGTTTAGGGTTTGGGGGTTTGGGTTTAGGGGTTTGGCTTCTGGCTTTGGGGGTTTAAGGGGTTGAGGGTTTAGGGGTTCGGTTTCTGGCTTTGGGATTTCAAGGGATTTAGGGTTTGCGGTTTAGGGTTTCCAAAATATTACGGATTAGAGTTGGCGAGTGCTGTAGCAGAGCTCACTGCTCTGTGAAATTGACAAGCTGCAGGTTCCCTTGCAATCCACTATGGCCGCCTTACCCCAGAAGCTCCACTTGTAAGCTCCTTCGGCGCAAAACAAAATCTAATGCCGGTGACAGCCCTCTGGGCTTCGAATAGAAGAAAGCCTCCATATATTTGAGGGCTTCCGAAACTTCGGGGTACCTGATTTTGGTGTTCTTACAAAAAGGATTCTACTATTTGGGGTGGCACTATACCAGGGTCCCCTATTTTCGGAAACTCCCATATATCACCATTATGGAGCTAGCTCCCAAAAGACCATCCACATTATGGGTTCTGGGGCCTAATTCCACAATGACAGTATATGTGGAGCCTCCTAGTTCCCTTATGCCAGCTGTAAGCAGGAGCACTTGACTCGGGCGCTTGTCGTCGAGGCTTTGGCTGCGGGGAGTCAAGACACAAATGGAAGTTTCCGAAAATTAGGGGTAGGGTCCCCATTTTCAGAAACCCCTAAATGCAAGCCCAAAAACTAAACCCCAGACATCCGCCTCCCGGAATACAGCAATCCTGCTTGTAGATCACAGCAGTCGTATTATTCACCGGATTCTACACTCTACTTGGAGGATCATGGCACACAGAAGGCAAGGCTATAAGTATCCAAGTCCCATGATCCTTTCAGCAAGTTTTAGCCCGAACTTGTGTCAGGGTTGTCGGATTTCAGGGTCGAAGGTTTGTTGTGGCAAAACCAAGCAGCATGACTAAAGGGCACCTTGACATGGTTCAAGTTTTCGGCCTGGGCTATAGGGAGTGCAGGTGGTTCCGGTGTTAGTGCGCTGCTTTTTTGGGCTTTGGGCAGAAGGCCTTCCTCTTATAGAGGGCTCCCCATAATATTATGATGTCCGTATATACTGGGAAAAACCTAAAAAGGCAGGTTAGTTGGGATCCAGGTATGGCGCAAGCATCTGTGCTCCCCGGCAAGATGCACGGCTCGGCCGAGCAGCCTCAGATCAAGAAGCTGGTTTGTAAAGTGTTTGTAAGATCCAATCGTTGTAGGGGTTCTACATAAGGGTTCTATACGGGGTTGGTTGATAGGGATTTTGAAAGGGTCTTGAGGTCCAAGAGACCAAAGGGCCCAACAGTTAAGTAAGTTGGAATGAGATGCCCTAAGCCCTAAACCCTCAACCCCCTGAACCCTTGTTTGGGGTATGATGAAGACTAGTACTTATTTGGGACAGTAACTTGGGCCTTGGTTGGGCAAGGGTTTACGGCTTAGGGCTTTAGGGGTTTGGGTGAAGGGCCTGGGTTCGGGGAATGAAGATTTCGCGCGCAGGGGAGGGAGGAAGCTTGTCGGCTTCCTTCTTAGGGAGGGTTTAGGGTTTAGGGTTTAGGGTTTAGGGTTTAGGGTTTAGGGGATTTAGAATTAGAATAGATTAGACCTCACGCCTGATGGTGTAGAGAGACCTTGTGCGCCTCTCAGAGAATCACTGAAAGCAGGGAAAACCATGAAGAGTGCGGCTGCTGCAACCAACAAACAGTTGTGCTCAGGATAAAGTCTCCATTTATGTAGGTTAGAACAGTCACCCGCCAATAGTAAGTGCCTGACGACTGTGTGAAGCTTTGCCGCGTAGAACGCACGCTAAGTGCTGCTTACTCAACCTGCCATAGCTTTACCTTAGCCCCACGTAACCTACCGTTTTAAGGACTTATACAAAGAAATCATATTAAGGAGCCCTAGAAAGGTAGGTTCCTTAAAGTTCAGGTAAACAATAGCATCGACGCCTGTCGAGCATCTGCGTCACTGGGGCACTGAATCCCTCACTCGACTGAAACTCTTCTGACATTGACAGCGGCCCCTGATTTGGGTTAAGGGTTTTTGGGTTGAGGGCTTAAGCTTCTGGCCCTGGCCCAAAGAGGGCTAACTTGTCATGCTGTCGAAGACTATGCACAAACATGAACCATAAAGTTGAAAGTGACGTATTCGGTCAAGTAGGTGATGATGAACTTGCACGGCTTTTGCAAGTTTCAGGTATCATGCGGATCTCTGTGCCCCTTATGGGAGACCCCCAGCACCCAATCTTAAACCAAACCCCAAAATCCCCAAAACACCCGTCAACACCTCGTAGCTATAAAGCCACGGAGTCCCAAAGAAACAAAGAAACGCTCAACCCATGAATTATGCCAAGCCCGAATATAAACCCCAAACCCTACATAAACCCTAGTATAGGGGCCTTAATAATTAGAATAGGGTTTGGGAAGATATTATGCTGTAGTTATGATGAGGGATCCAAATAGTACAGGTAATTAATGATCATTATCTAGGCCCCAACAGTAAACCCTAAGCCCTAAACCGTTGCTCTTGGACCCAGGCATGTGTTGGGACTCGACCGAATTGGATACCGACCGTTCGTAAGGGCCTTGGAGATTAGCAGGCAATGCAATGCTGGACTAGCATCCACTTGCAAGGCCTCCTTAAAGGGATCCATAACCCTAAGGCTCAAAATGGCCGAAAAGCCTTATGTAATATGGTCTAAACCCTAAACCCTAAACCCTAAACCGTTTAGGCCCAAAAGCCTTAACATATGATTCCTTAGAGCCTTGGGAGGTTATAGATCCCTTTAAGGAACCCCTAAAGGATCCCTGTTATGAGTCCTTAGAGCCTCAGGGTAAGGGTTCTAAAAAGCTTCTTTGGAGAGCTAAGGTTTGGGGATTTAGGGCTTACTTGGTCAGTGTAGTGACCTGTTGAGGGTTTAGGGGTTTAGGGTTTAGGATTTAGGGATTTAGGCGTGTAGGGGTTTTTAGGATTCAGGGATTTAGGGTTTAGGGGTTTAGTGGTTTTTAGGGTTCAGGGATTTAGGGTTTAGGGGTTTAGGGGTTGTTTTATTCCACTGTCTTCTCATGAGGGAGCTGCGAGTTCAGCCTTTGGGCTTATGTATGATCATGCTCAGAAATAGCGTACTGAAAGCAACCTACTCGACCTACTCGGCGACATAAAGCGTTACAGTAAACTCTACTTAGCTGGAACATCACGCATCCATTGAGGACACTCCGGGCAACGTCCCCGAGAATGTTGGGCTTTCAGCCACGGTTCCAGGCAATCCGAATGCACTAACCGTCCAGTCGCGTGATCTTGTCGCCGGCAAGGTCGGGGAGCATCCAAGAGGCGTACACCTCGCGTTTCGTGCTCTTCGTAAGCCACATGGGCGCCGGATAATGAAATACGACCCGGAATGATCCGTTTAATCACTGCGAGCCGTTGACGGAAATGGCACAGAGCTTTATCCCCGATTGACCAGTGCCACGACAGCAACTGGGTAAAGAGGGGTGGTACGTTACAATGTCAAATTGTAAAACGTACGGCAAACGGGGGTACAAGCCCCGACCAGTGCGAGTTGCGGGAAGGTTTAGGAGACGGTGATGGTAGCAAAGTTCTCAAACGCGAGCAAGCTCAAGCCAAGAACCGGCAATTATCACTACACTCTCCTTTTGACCTTACGGTATAACCAACCTACTATGTATCCTATATACTCTTAAGGGTCCCTAGAACTCCCTCAAAACGGCCTGAGGGTCTATGTTAGGGGCCCATACTTCTAACTTTAGATTGAAGGCAAAAGGTCCAGAGCCGCTCACTGCACTTCAACCCCAGTAGGGCCCCCAAAGCACAAAAGCAAAAACTAGGGTAGGGACATCCAATCACAAGCACCTTGTACCTAAGGACGGCAAGATCATCATGTGCCGGCCCACGAGCTTCATAGGGTTTAGGCTTTAGGGGTTTAGGGGTTTAGGGTTTAGGGTTTAGGGTTTTAAGGTTTAGGGTTTAGGGTTTAGGGGTACAGGCCATGCCATATGGGTAGTTCTCCTAGACCTAAGAGTAACCTAGGAATAAAAAGGCGTCCTGTTTTGGTTTAAAGGGGCTTATAAGGGAACCTGAACCCCAAAAAAAGGAAATAGGGGCCTACGCTGGATCCTCGTCTCTAACTTACGAAGAGGGTCCATATACTCCTATTATGGAATTAGGGCCCCCAACCCATAATAGGGATGGTCTTTTGAGACCTAAGTCCATCATGGTAGTGTATATGGACCCTCGGGGTTACTAACTTAGGGCTTATAGGGTGTAGGGTTTAGCTCCCAAGAATGGCACGGCACCCGTGTAAATAAGAACCCTAGCAGGGACCCTGAAGAGAACTACTCATATGTATTAGACTGGCTGGGACGCGGGAGGTCTATTGAAGTTATTCTGGTATAACCCCGTGCTGCACAAACGAATATTCCTTCCAATGATTCTGACCCTCTTCCATTGACCCTAAACCCTAAAACCTGAATCCGAAAACCTAAACCCTAAACCCCAAACCCTAAAACCTGAACCCTAAAAACCTAAACCCTGAAACCTACAGTAAAGCCTAAACCCAAACCCCAAAGCCAAAACCCTGAAATCGGAACCCCGAAACCTCAACCCTAAAACCAAAACCCTGAAATCGGAACCCTGAACCTAAACCCTAAAACCAAAACCCTGAAATCAGAACCCTGAACCTGGACCCTAAAACCAAAACCCTAAAGCCTAAACCGGATTCTAGGGCTTAGAGGTTCGGGGCCGTGGGGGTGGGGGGTGTGCGGTTGAGCGGCTCAGGATTCGAGGACCCCAGGCTTCCCTAAACCCTAAAACGCCTCCTGGCTGACTTCTGATCCCCCTCCTACTTAAAGGATCATGGGACTTAGTAAGTAGGTTCCTTTAAAGGGCTCCTTTAAGGGATCTATATACGGGAGTTCTATAAGGGGTAGTTTAGGCTACTTAAAGGATCATGGGACTTAGTAAGTAGGTTATAATTGGGGTTATAAGTCCCCTAAGTGGGGTTATCCTAATTATAACCTTACTTACGAAGTCCCATGAGCCTTTAAGTAAACGTTAAACTTTTGGACTCCTTATTATCGTTCATATAGAAACCCAAAAAGTTAAAGTCCTAAGAGCCAACCAGAAGAACGCAAAGGCCTAAACCCCAGCCCAAACGGTGTGGCTTTGGGGTTTAAGGTTTAGGGGTTTAGGGTTAGGGGTTTAGGGGTTTCGGGTTTAGGGTCACCCTAAAGCGTTTTAGGTGTGGATTAGGGGATGCTTAGGGCTTCGGGTTTGGATTTGGCCGCTTGGCTGATGCTCAGCTCAGATCCGGCCTCAAGGAAGTTAGTTTCATGTAGATGTGGGAGTTTCCGAAAATTAGGGGTACCCTATTTTGGGGTCCTCATAATAAGGATCCTACTATTTAGGGTACTATACTAGAATCCACTATTTTCAGAAATTCCCATGTAGGGCCTGAAGAAATAGAACAAGGTTTGCCAGGGAAATTATAGTACCAGGTAGATAGAGCCAAGTAGTAGTTTCATAATAATGACGAACCCTGAGGAATAATATCGGTGATCAGTCAGGCGTAATAGTAGGAATGCTTTAAAAGCCATAAGCTGCTCTCCTACTCAGCTAACTAAGCCTCATCTCCCAAAACAGCAACTTATAAACTGAATGTAAACCAGCTCGCCAAAATAGATCCTCAAACCCTACACATTGAACTCTAACCCCCGATCCCTAAACCCTCAATCCGCGAACCGAAACCCTCAATACCAACCTAAACCTTTTGAACCAAAACCCGAAACACAAGTCCCAGATTCGAAGCAATTCAGGCCCTGACATGCTTCTAGATCCCCCAACTACCGGTTTAGGGTTTAGGGTTCTACCCTCCATCGCACCCTAAATGCCGTACTTAAGGGGTCCCGGCTAACCCAAACACCAAACTGCAAACCCCAGCGTGCAACCCCTAACATAGGGGCCTAAATATTTACCAATACTATGTTAGGGGTTCCTTATTATAAGTAGAATAGAATAAGCCGCAAAACCCTATTTTAATAATTAAGGCCCCTATTTTATACTACCCTTATTATAGATCCCCTATATAGTCGCCCTTATAGACCCCTTTAAAGGAAACCTTGGGAGGAGCCCAGCTCTAATTGTTAAGGCCCCAAAGTACAAACCCTGCATCCGCACACCCCTCAGGCTCTCACACTGCAGTTCTTGTAGCAAGCCCTGGGTGGGCTGGGGGGGGGGGGGGGGGGGGGGTTTAGGGTTTACGGTTTTGGTTTAGGTTTAGGGTTCAGGGTTTAGGGTTAGGGTCTGGGGTTAGGGTATAGGGTTTAGGGTAGGGTTTAGGGTAGGAGGGAGGGATTTTGGGACTTCCCAACGGCGAAGGCCACCGTGTCACTGACTGCTTCAAGCTTAGGGTTTTACATTGTCATTGACTGCAGACCCCTCATTTGGTAACTTACAAGCAGCTCCCTAACAAGAGCCCAAAGTATTAAGGCCCCTGGGGACGACCGCAGAGCACCCAAGGAAGATGCTACTGTTTCAAGTTTAGGGTTTAGAGTTCAGAGTTTCAAGCTTCAAGATTTACCTGGGCCCTAAGAAACCTCCCTTCTTAGGGTTCCGTAATGTGATTGTCTTATATAAGCCCTTAATAAGGTAGGTTATTTGGGATTAAGGTAGGGTGTAGTGTTCCCTACTTCGAAGAGCATGGGACTTAGAAGCAAAGGTGGTGAGCACCTCAGTTGGGGTTACGAGGTTTAAGGGTTTAGGGAATTCCGATTACGAAGTCCCATAATCCTTTACGTAAAGCTCTAAATGCCTATTAATCATATATTCTCCCCAACTGCTTACCATAAGCTCCTGAGGCTCTAAGGACACATTTATTAAGGCTTTTGGGCCTAAAGACCATATTATACAAGGCACAACTGGTCACTGCTTAAAGGCTCATGGGACTTAGTAAGTAAGGTTATAAGTAGGTTATAAGAGGGAGAACCCCACTTAGGGGACTTATAAGCCCAATTATAACCTACTTACTAAGTCCCATGATCCTTTAAGTACCCCTAAACTACCCCTTATACAACCCCCCATATCGATCCCTTAAAGGAGCCCTTTAAAGGAACCTACTTACTAAGTCCCATGATCCTTTAAGTAGCCTAAACTACCCCTTATAATAGAACCCCCATATAGATCTCTTGAAGGAGCCCTTTAAAGGAACCTACCCTACTAAGTCCCATGATCCTTTAAGTGGTTCTGATGCACTTCAAGCGAGACTAAGCCCCTCGTCTCCAGGTCGACCGCAACAACGTCGGTGCCTGGGCCATCCCAGACCTTCCAATCTCTCTTAATTAAGGAATATACCTTAAATTATAGTAGGATCCCTAATATGATTTATAGGGTGAATTCCTTAATTAAGGAATATCCCTTAAATTATAGTAGGATCCCTAATATGATTTAGGGTATATTCCTTAATTAAGGGATTTTGGAAAGTCTGGGATTATCGCACCGGGGGAGTACAGCGGAGGATCCTTGCGGAGGATCCCCAAGCGGCAGAGAAGCAATGCCACTCGATGCGACTGGAGACCAAGCTCCGCGGCTACTTAGAGGATCATGGGACTTAGTAAGTAGGTTATAATTGGGGTTTTAAGTCCCCTAAGTGGGGTTAACCAAATTGTAACCTACTTATAACCTTACTTACTAAGTCCCATGAGCCTTTAAGTACCCGCACCGCCGCCGCACCACTCCTGTCGGAGTCGTTGTGAAGTTCATGGAGCGTTGCGAGTACGACGCTCGATGAACAATGCGATCTCGCCCCACATGGTCCCCAAACCCGAGTCTAGGTTTTAAGGGTCTTGCCCTTACTGACCTACTGGTACTGGGACTACTATAAAGGATTGTATAGGCCCTAATATAGGCACTACTGTAGGGCTCCAGTCCCACACTCCCCCTAAACCTTACACCCTACACAAACCCGAACCTCAAGCCCCAAAACCCTAAACCCTAGAACCCTAAAACCTAAAAACCCCAAACCCTAAAAACCCTAAAAACCCTAAAACCTAAAACCTAAAAGCCCCAAACACTAAAAACCCCCCAAACCCTGTCTGGGTCTTCAGGGGCCCCGTTTTAACCAACGAGCCGAGGCCCTGGCCCCGCGAAGAACTCCTCTTCGTTAAAGCAGTCGTTGCTGTTCCTGAAGGCACGGTTGAGAGGGTTTAGGGGTTCTTTAAAGGGTACTATAAGGGTTCCTTTAAGGGATCTATAGGGCTTATAGGGTTTAGGGGTTTAGGGTTTGGGGGGTTGTGGGGGGTTTTTTGAGGGTTTAGGGTCTAGGGGAGTTTAGGGTTGGGTTCAAGCCTTAGGGTTTAGGATTTGAGGGTTTGGTTTTTGGGGGTTTGGGGCTTTAGGGTTCAAGGGTTTAAGGCCAGTTTAGGGTTGAGGACGAGCCTTAAGAAGTTTGGAGCTTAAGGTTTAGGATTCGAGGGTTGACAGGGTTTTGGGGCTTAAGGGTTTAGGGTTTGGGGCTTGGGAGGTTGTGGGGGTTTTTGAAGGTTTAGGGGTTTAGGGTTTAGGGTTCGAGCCTTAGGGTTTTAGGATTTGAGGCTTTGGGTTTGGGGGGGTTGGAGGTTTTGAGGGTTCAGGGCTTTAAGGCCGGGTTAGGGTTGAGGCCGCGCCTTAAGAAGTTGGGGCTTAGGGTTTAAAATTTGAGGGCTTGGGGTTTGTGGGGTTTGGGGGTTTCGGGTTTGGAGTTTAAGTCCAGTTTGATGTTTGCCGGTTCTTTCTAGGCTTAGGCTTCCTTTAACGGTTCTCCTAAAGAACTTTGCGGGCTTTATGATCGAGCTTGCCGAGACCTTCGAAGCTCCCTTTATTGAGGGAGTTTGTCCTTAACTCATAATTTAAGGATCCTACTCAATTCAAGGTATATTCTCGTCGTTTCTAAGGTTTTAGTCTGTAGGGCTTAGGACGTGAACTGGGCAGCCCTCAAGCGCCGCAAAACCCTCAGCGTCGTGCTCCCAAGGACGTTGGGGCGGCGGTTTAGGGTTTAGGGTTTAGTGGACAGACATGTCGGTGATTTTTGGGACTACTGGGGCTCTTGCCAAGGACTTTTTGAGGGTGTCCTTACACGGACACAAAATACACTACTCCTACCTGGCAAGCTAAAGTAAGTAACTTCCTCAACAAAGAAAGGCCCAGGCTGGATGCGGGGGCGAAAAGTCTGAAGGAGGTGAGACTGCTCTGCCGGAGGTGTTGATCTGTAAAGCTGGAACCAGCTCAGCGAGACCAGGTATGTCAAAAAGCTGTCCTAACGGACTGTGGCAAATAATAAGCTCAGGAGTTTCAAAGAACACTTGCCCTTTGATCACGAACTAACTTGGTTTGCCGAGAGTAAATTGCTTGGCCGCCCCTGGCAAGGAACTCCTCGAGAGTGCAGTTGCCAATCAAGAACTTTGCCAAAACTTCGTTTTCCACTGCACCATGCTTTCTCGATAGCTGTCGAATGCGAGCTCCGACAGTCCTCAACTTGGTTGTAAAGGACCCTTTAAAGCTTTAAAGGCCCTTTGAGGGATGTGTTTAGGGTTTAGATACAGGGTCTACTTGGAGCATCCTGGGACTTTGTAAGTCAGGTCACTAATACCGTATTCAGTGGGGCTTACCTGGACCCCAAAAGTATGTAAAATAATAGCCTTTTATAGGTATTGAGCCATTATTTTACCTACTTTGGGGGGGGGGTTAGGTATGAGTAATTGTAGGCAAAAAGCTGCCCTAGTTACTTAGTCCCGTGATCCTCCAAGTAAGTCCAAGAACTCCTTGTTATAGGACGCTCCCACAAGAAGTATAGCCTATCATTTAGGAGCTGCCCCCACCCTGTAATAGTGACCATAAGGATTATATAGGATTATATTAGGGCCCTATTATATTCCTATTATACCACTATTACAGGGTGGGGGCAGCTTCTAACCTATCATGCAATATATCTCCATTATGGCAGCGGCAACTTAAAAACAGGTTACTGAACAAGTACCTCAAGAGATGCCAGACTAAGCATAGACACGCGAAGCATGTCAGGTTCTCTGGGTGACAAGCTTCACTCCCCAACCCCTGCATCCTCACCTGCGGCTACAAAGAAGCATCCTCGGCCCTAGGCCCTTGCAGCACCCTATGAAGCCCCCTACAAGACCCGAAGCCCTAAACCCTACAGAAACTCCGGTATCCAAGGCAGCCCAGGTGTAAAAGTCAAGGCATCGGCAGTTGGGCTCTCTCGGCGATCACGGGCACCGGCGGGGGCACCGTCGTTTCCCTGATCACGGTTTAAGATGGTTTAAGGGTGTGTTGGCTTGGTTGATCTTTTTTCGGGTTGCGATGGGCTCGACTCGAATCCAGCAGTCAGAATACTAACTCGTAATACTGTTCCTTGGGATAGATTGTTAAATACATTATAACAGACCCCAAAACCCTGTCCTGATCATTAAGGCACATATGTGGAACCATTTTTGTAAAGGTGTTTACAGACTCAGATCTTTGCCGACATAAAGGTTTGAGAAGCATGGGGTGCAGAGCTTTATTAATTGCGGAATATCCCGCCCCTCTGTGCAAAGTTCGAGGAATACGCCTGAAATCAGAATCAGAAGCTTTACGGAGTTCATCTAATCTAATCTTCCATGTGATATACTCTGTACCAGGGAATCGCACGATACGGTTTGTTCAGGGCCCTGTAGAAACCCGGAGACTCTGATCCTAAGCCCTGAACACGTTATCTCGGTTGTTGTTCCAGTGGACTTTGAAGTAACCAGGGAGAAAAAAGTATAGACTTTTATTTCATAATGGTTCCTTTAAGGAACAGGTACCAAAAAAGTATTGAAGTATGGTGCTCCAAACCCAGAGGCCCATTCATGGCATGTCTTCGCAATTGGAACAGCATGTTGTTGAAAAGCATTCCCCTTGCCAGGCAGCATGTCATGCTTCGGGTACGCACTCTTTGGCTACGCAGAACTAAGAAATCAGAAGAATCAGAACAGCAATCCTTAGTGACCCTGCGAGATCGCGTGATTGCAGTCCTCTGAAATTACACTTTGAAACGTATGATCCTGATATGATATGAATCGCTTACTACACGAAGAAGACACCATTAACGCTCTTCCACAAATACTGCACAACCGCCAGCACCAAAGCCTCCACCCCACCAAAGCTCTGTAAGTGCAAAATGCAACTTCGTATCCCCAGCCAGACTGCACGCCAAGCCGTCACGTAATACAAGTGTCTCAATATTGAGGCTCGGGTATCGTTCATCTGAAGGGTTGCCTACCTTAGTACCCATGAC
The DNA here is from genome assembly GCA_905221615.1 of Symbiodinium sp. CCMP2592. Classification (NCBI taxonomy): domain Eukaryota; class Dinophyceae; order Suessiales; family Symbiodiniaceae; genus Symbiodinium; species Symbiodinium sp. CCMP2592. The sequence goes on from CAJNDT010001524.1 coordinate 214,208, forward strand.
ATTCCTGAGGCAAGGGCTCCTATTGTAGTCTTACAGTGTGATATGCATAAGCTCTAAACCCTAAAGAACCTACCTTTTTAGGGTCTCCTACTATGATTTCCTTATGTAAGTGCTTAACAACTTAGGCTATGTGGGGTCAGGGTGAACTCTACCCTAAACCCCAAACCTCTAAACCCCTAAACCCTATAGATCCCTTAAAGGAAGACTTCAAGAATCCCTTAATGGAACCCCGAACCCTAGACCCCTATAGATCCCTGAAAAGACCCTACAACCCGCCGTTACTGATCAGAGGCTCTGGCTTCGAGCTGTCCTGTGAGGTTGGATGCCTCAACTCTTGCAGCGCGGCCTGCGACAGAGATTCGGTGTGCCCTTATTATAAAGGGCTCCTTAAAGGGATCTATAGGGTTCCTTAAAAGGATCTATGGGGTTTAGGGTTTAGGGGTTTGGGGGTTTAGGGGTTCGGGGGTTTAGGGTTTAGGGTTAAGGGTCTGAGATCAGGTTCAGGGCTTCGACTTTCTACTTACCTTCCGGATGCAACTCAGCCGTCATCGCAATCCCTGCAAGAGCGGCGCCTCTTCTTGCAGGAGCCTTTAGGCATTTATTTATGAGAACCCGGAGGCATATATATGTACAAATACGTATAGGACTACAAACACATACCTGTGTAAACAAATAAGTGAAGAAACATTATGTATATGTATATATATATATAGTATAGGATACAGTATATGTAGATTGCTCTCATCTTACAGGCAAGAAAACTGCATAAACTAACAAACGCTGGTTTCGGGAGAAATCGGCAAGACATCAACATGGAAACGATTAAGTGAAGGGTGCACCGACCGAAGGCAAGCCGGAATTAGAGGAAGTGAACACAAGTACAGTTATGGTTTCAAGCATCCCTAAACCCTAAAGCATCTCGCAAGCATAACATTGCAACATACGAGGGGAAGACCTCCTGCGGAATAACAGCTGTTAAGATTCTCCCAGTACGCCGGGAAATGTCTGTCCGCAGGCATGACTGCCTAACCCTAAGGCTCAAAATGGCCCAAAAGCCGTATATAATATGGTCTTAGGAGTCTTAGGCCCAAAAGCCTTAATATATGAGTCCTTAGAGTCTTAGGGTCAGAAAGCTGATGTGCCTGCAAAACCAAGGCAAACTACTCTTCTCCAAGGCCATATCGATTGTTTTTGTCTGGGCATTCCGGTACTTGGCGCAGCGATGTCCGCCGGCTTGATAAAGCGTTATTTGGGTCTCCCAAACAAAGCCAAAAGACTACTTAGAGGATCATGGGACTTAGTAAGTAGGTTATAATTGGGGTTATAAGTCCGGTTATCCTAATTATAACCTACTTATAACCTTAATTACTAAGTCCCATGAGCCTTTAAGCAGTAAAGGAAACACTTACACCGACTGCACAGAATGCAGCGACAAGGCGCCTGTCTGTAGAGTTGAGGGGTTCAGGGCTCAGTGTGCCTCTATATCCAATGTGTATGCATGCTGTGTGCCCTTTCTGTGCGCACACACAGTGTGTATACATATGTCTAGAAATACGTGAACATATCGAGAAGGAAGCAATGCAACAACATGGACTGGATTGGAATAGAACTACTATACTGCTCCGGTCTTGCATTGCGTGTACTGCATTGTAGTTGCGTTGTAAGTACCTTAACCCACCAAACCCTACTTTGTTGTAGGTTCTCATTCTAAACCCTAGTATGGAATTTATAGGGACTCTACAAAAAAAGTAGGTTCTGGTGGTACGTGCGCACGATCTTTCTGGAGCACTAATGTTTCGGGCCAAGGCTTTTGCTTCGGGGATGAGGGTATGCCGTACTTGTATACTCAAAGGGGAAAAGGAGGGACCCTTAATGGGGACCCCTACCCTTTTATGGGCTATATAATGGGTATATACTGTATAAGTACAACAAGGAGCTCTAAGCAGTAGCTTTACGAATGCGGTAAGTGTTGGGGGGTATGCGTTCACGGCCAAGGAGCTTGGATTTGCTGCTCGCTGCAAAGATGCTTTAGTTCAGGGCTCAGAGCTTGTACTATCGGGACTTAGGGCTTCGGGTTCAGGGTTGAGGGTTTTCGGGCAGAATATGCAGTAGAGTTGTAATCTGGATGCATTTTCAGTCCAAGCTATGCTATGAGAGCTGCAGGCTGTACAACGTTGTGAGTTGGAGCAGAGGCGGCCAAAAAAACACCACCAGGTAAAGCGTTGACCGTCTCGGTTTTCGTGGAATGCAGAAGCACGGCTGGCACCCCAAACCCCAAACCCTATAGATCCCTTTTAAGGAACCCTTATAGCAACCCTTATAGTACCCTCATAATATCCCTTATAGTACCCCCCTTGTAGATCCCGTTTAAGGAACCCTTCAAGGCCAACACAAGGCCTCTTCGGGGGGGAAGACAGAGACTCGAGCTAGTGCGACCCTTAATAGGGTTTAGGGTTTAGGGTTTAGGGAGGACCCCTAGGTATATATGCTTAAGAAAGCAATTATATACCCATTAGACCCCAATAAGCCACAGAAAGAAAATGTTAAACTTTCCGATTCCTACAAAACTACAAGAACCCAACAAGTTTAAAGGTTGGGCATTGGGGATCTAGGAAGAGCTATTTATCCATCCACAGCGTCATCTTCTATCATGTCTATTGCGGTACACATGCACATGCATGGGGGGTTTCCGAAAACAGGGGACCCTCATATAGCACCCTGAATTGAAACAGTAGGATGCTCACCATAAGGACCCCAAAATAAGGTAACCCTAACAAACGCAAACTCTGAATTTACATCCTTATAGAGAACCCTTACAGTACCGTTATGGTAACCTTTACAGGATGTATGCGGTCAGGGATATGTCCGCGTGGAGCGAGATGAAACAAGTGTAACAATGAAATCACCACGGATGCTGCTGGCTATGATTATGATTATATTACCTGAAACTGAACCTGCATGACCGAACCTGCAGGGTGCCGCGAATCCTGTTGTTTCGCATGTGCAGGGTCATGCAGGATTTATATCGTGAGCCGCTGGAGTGGGCACGCTTCGCCCAGGAGTGAGTAATGAATGGAAGTATTGCTGGCAGTGCTGTGCCTCTGCAACCTGAACATGCCAAGGCAAATTAAAGCAAATCATTGTTGCTGAGGGCACCTTGGCGCAGGATATGTATCGGCGTGTGATGAGCAAGAGTCCAAGCGCTTCTCACCCAGAGGCTCCATATATAGTACCATTATGGAATTAGGCCTAAAAAAACCATCCATATCATGGATTTTGGGACCTAATTCTATAATGGCACTATATATGGAGCCTCTGGGTCAGGCAGGACTCCTCATAGCCTCCATGCATCTCCTCGCAGCGCAACGGCACTCAAGGTGTCGGCCCTGCAGCGTTTGCATCGTCAGAGACTCCTATATCCAGTCTTTAAGGAATATATTTTGAATTACAGTAGGATCCCTGATTAGATTAACTACAGGTATACTCCCTAATATTAAATATGGATATTGGAGTCTCAGGGAGCCTCATCCTTTCCCACAACAGATTCAAAGGGGAGAAGGAGGGACCCTTAATGGGGACCCCTACCCCATAATGGGCTATAGAATGGGTATATAATAGCTATATTAAGGGTATATACCTAGGGGTCCTTATTAAGGGTCCCTCCTTTTACCCTTGGGCAGATGGTGGCACCTGCTCTCCGCCCAGTGCACGGTCGGGCTCAGCCCCCGAGCTCCAACCTAAGTCCATGGTTGGGTTACGGTTTAGGGTACCTTTACCCTAAGGCTCTAAGGACTCATATATGAAGGCTTTTTGGGCCTAAAGACCATATTAGATTAGGCTTTTGGGCCATTTTGAGCCTTGGGGGTAAGGGGATCTTTAAGGGGGTTGCTTTAAGGGTTTCCTTTAAGGGATCTATAGGGTTTTAGCGTTTAGGGTGGTTTGGGTTGATGAAAACATCCTGCAATATAAACTATGGGAATTATGGTATATTCCTCACTATGGATAATGCAGGATTTTTATCATTAACCGTAGTCTTGAACATCTCGCTCTCACCCTCCATCAATATATGCCTTCTATTAAACCCAAAATGCCCATTGTTTGCGACCATATACCCTGAATCCTAAACCCTAAACCGTATACCCCAATTCGAGGGTACAAGGACGGTTCTGGAAGCTTCCGCTCCTTCTTGGGTTTAAGCACGAAAAAAACCCAAAATGTTACCCAACGATGACCTAGGAACGGGGGATGGCTGGAAATACGCAAGGGTAGGGACGGTAGCCTTGCATCACGGCTAGGGCCAGGTAAAAGGGCATGAGCCCTATGAGTGAATACGGGAAATGTGGACCTGGTGAGCCACTCACAAAACAGTTGGCATAGCAGGCAGCATACCCCGCGTAGCCGCAACTCGGCTCCGTAATCGCGACGAATGCGAAGCCCGCCGCTGCAAGGATATGGAACTCAACGCGGAAAACTGCCGAGGGACCACATTCACTGCGTTTGCGCCATTCTTTGGGGCGGTCGTGCTGCCACACCACAAACCTTGACTGAACTTAGAACCCTAGCAAAAATTAAAAATGTTATAGCTGTTTCTTAGGGATTATAATAACCAAAGATTTAAAACAATATTTCTAAGTACCCCTAAGAAACCATGGGAAGGCACAGCTCAGGGCCAGGGCTGCGAGGCTCCACATGAAGCCTTGGAAGTGCCTGTCCCCTGGGATCACCACCTGGGGCAGTTGTTAAAATTTCGGTCACTTTTTTGGGGGTACCCTAAATATTAGGTGCCGTATTATGGTAAGGTACCAAAAAGGGGGCCATAATTTTGACAACCACCCACCTCGGCCAAACCGGCGAGTACCACAACCAGCTCAAGTGTCCGAACCAGTTTGATGCGACACTTCCCTGCGCCCATGGCCTCTGCTGCGCCGCAGCTGGCAAGCAGAAGGCAGCTCCATGCCAGGATGATAACCACCTAGGATACCCAGTAACCTAAGAATAAAAAGGCCTCTCTTTTTGGTATTGGGTAACTTTATAAGGAACCTAGGACTACAAAAAGGGAATAAGGGTACTACTGGAGATCCTAGCCACCTTGCTGATCTGGATGGCCCAGTTGATATCACCCGGGTAGAACTGCGTGGCCAGCCCCGCTGCGACATACCCCAGAGTAGAGAGAATGTAAAAGCCCACGTGGAGCTTGTCCCCGGCCCGGATCCCGTCATCCTCTTCCCAACGCGTAGACCTCTTAGGGTTTGGGTTTACGGTTGAGGGGTTTAGGGTTTAGGGCTTGAGCGAGGGGTAGGGTTGAGGGGTTTAGGGTCTGAGGGTTTAGGGGTGAAGGCCTCTCGCACAGAATCCACAGCAGAAACAGACCAAACACGAGGGAAGCACAGGCGCAGCCGTAGAAAGTTCCCCGGGTCGCTTCATGAGCGTCTGGGGTCTGCTGGGGGTCTGGGAACACTGCCCAGGGAGGAGACGCTTGCCTGCATTCCATGGCACGAAATGGGAGTTTCCGAAAATTCGGGGGAAACCTTATTTGGGGGTCATTATAATAAGGATCCTACTATTTAACATTTAGGGTACTTTATTAGTGTCCCCTATTTTTCGGAAACTCCCAAATCCTCGGGCCGGTGAAAACCTCAACCCGGAGGGTCACTCCTCCGCGAAGAGTCGCCTAATGTGGTCCCCCTACTTGATGGGAGGCCAAAAGGGGGCTTTAAGATTCTTGGGGTAGGGATTCCTTAATATGAACCCTATTATGGGAACCCTATAATCCCTACTAAACCCCCATAGGCTAAACCCTTTTTGGCCTCCCATAACTACTTGGATGCAGATCCAGTGGCTGTCGGCAGCCATGTGATGCGGCGTTGCCTGCATATCCTGTATAATACGAATACACAGCACCCTGAACCACGGGCGAAGTGACCAAGGAAGACTGAGTTGATCAACGAAAGCGTTCAAGCGCTTCTTCTCAGAAGACTAAAATCTGAACTCCTGATATTACCTTCGAAAAAGGAAGACCTAGCATAAACCCCTCAGAACCAGAAGTAATTGGGGTTTAAGGTTCAGGAGTAACTGTTAACCATTGGCAATTCTTACGACCCCTATACTATACCGAACTTAGAACCCTAGCAAAAATTATAATTTTAGCTGTTTCTTAGGAATTGCAATAACCAAAAACTAAAAAATATTTCTAAGTACCCTAAGTATAGTGCCCCTAAGGCTCAAAATGGCCCAAGAGCCTCATATAATATGGTCTTTAGGCCCAAAAGCCTTCATATATCAGTGCTTAGAGCCTTAGGGTACTGCTTTCCGGCTGAGTGTCCCCATGTCGCCTTATGGCTCGCAGGTTTTAGCATCTTATCCTCTGTGCAGTTACGAGTTCAAGCGCCGAAAGGGGCTCTACACGAAATCCCTAAAGCTCTAAGGACTCATACATTAAGGCTTTTGGGCCTAAAGGCCATATTATATAAGGCTTTTGGGCCGAAAGGCCATATTTTATAAGGCTTTCGGGCCATTTTGAGCCTTAGGGTTAAGGGGATCTTTAAGGGGGTGGCTTTACAAGGGTTTCCTTTAAGGGATCTATAGAGTTTTAGGGTGTAGGGTTTGGGCTGATGGAACGGGTTTGCTCTCCTCTTCAACAACCTTTCCCTGAAAAAACTTTCTAAGGTAGAGCTAATATATAAGGCCAAAAAGTTTAAAGTTCTCCCGTTCACTATCTAAGCTCATAGATCTTTTTGGAGAACCCCTGTGAAGAACCCATCTATAGGGTTTTGGGGTTTAGGGTTTGGGCCGATGGAATGGGTTTGGAGCCAAGACCCCCCATCGGTGGCCTCGGAGTAGGGAATCCCGGGCCTCCGCTCGCAGGGTTCGGTTGAAGGATCCTTTTCGGTGCCGTTGCGTCTTATTAGGGTTTAGGATTGAGGGTTTAGGGTTTAGGGTTTGGGATTTAGGGTTTAGGGTTTAGGGTTTGGGATTTAGGGTTTAGGGCTTAGGGAGAAAAAGGTATAGACGTTTATTTCATCATGGTTCCCTTTCAGTAACAGGTCCCCAAAATGTATCACGGTACTCCCAAGCCCAGCTCGGCAAGAGTTGGCGACAAGGATCCGAGAAAGGCTCCAATCCCGTTTTAGGATTGATCGTGCAAACAAGGTACCCCTTGTTTTCTGAAACCCCCACATTACTTAGAGGATCATGGGACTTAGTAAGTAGGTTATAAATGGGGTTATAAGTCCCCTAAGTGGGGTTATTCTAACTATAACCTACTTATAACCTTACTTACTAAGTCCCATGAGCCTTTAAGTACTCTTCAGGATTTGAGCTGCTACTGTAAGCGCCGCGAGTCTTCGCGGGGTTAGAGGTGGGAGGATCGGAAGTAGCGAGGAGCATCCCAAAGGGTGCTAAGTGGGTTTAGGGGTTTACTAGGTGGTGGGGCTTTTAAAGCCTTTGAAAAATTATTAGTAAATAAGATCCTCTTAAGCCCAATAAGGGAAAATATAAAATATCCCAAAGCCCTACCTCGTTTAGGGTTTAGGGGCTAGGGTTTAGGGGTTTAGGGGTTAGGGTTTAGGAGCTTAGGGGTTGCGGGCGAAACTTCTCCAAATCATAATAGCAATTCCTAATGTAGAAAGCCTACATTCTACTGTAAAGGTTCTTTGGACCCTTTTGGGCATTCCATCGCCACGGTGCGGGGTCAGACCCTTGATCAAATCCAAAACTTCGCGACCAAATAAAGGGCATTTTTCCAGGACGCTTTCTTTGGTGTTGCTGGCTTTCGGATGCAAACGCTTGCCAGGCAAATGCGCAACTTACTTAAAGGCTCATGGGACTTAGTAAGTAAGGCTATAAGTAGGTTATAATTAGGATAACCCCACTCAGGGGACTTATAACCCCAATTATAACCTACTTACTAAGTCCCATGATCCTTTAAGTAGGGTCGTGTCAAACCTGGGTATTCTAAACCCCCGATCGAACATCGGCATCTGCAGAAGACCATAAGGACCATAAGGGATGTGTTCAGAGAGCATCCCCCCAGAACCCTAAACACCTTAAGTGCGATCCGGAAAGCGAAACTTCAAATTCCAGGCTAGACCTAAAACTTCTAGGATTCTAGGCCTAATGCAGAGGCCTTCACCGTAAGAATCTGGTCTTGGGGTATGAACTACTATTGTCATGTCATTCATGGGCTTTCATGGAATTTCATCACCAACTCTTCCGACGCATATATTCACCCCGAGGGCCTTACCCGCGCCCAACCAATCAAAACAGCAGTGGGGATCTTAACGTTGCTGCAATTGCAGAGCAAAAGGGGTGCACCAACCCTTTACCCTGAACAGTTTAAGTGAGGGGTCATGAGCCTTCTGGACACTATACCCGGATACCCTATAAGTCGAGCCCACAAAGCTGGAACATTATTCTGCTCATGCCCTTAAAGTAAAGCCCAGTAAAGCCCTAGCACTCATCCTCCTAAACCCATGTTCCAACTTTCTGGGATTCGCTATTACCAAATCCTTCCACGGCTCTCCTGAGTGCCGGACAGCCCTCCAACAGTGTCCATGAACTCTGTGTTCGTGTCGTCTGAAACTGCCAGCTGGTTGAAGAAGGGTCTTGGGCTTAAGTAGGGTTAAGAAATGCTTTTTTGGTGGGTTAGTGTGAATGATTTGGTGGTTTATGGTTGAGGGATTGTAGAGAATGTCAACGTTTCATGCATTCGTGACTATTCGGAGGCATAGGCTGCGGACACTCCCTGTTTTCCTGGGTTCCTGGGTATTTCAAGCCTTGAAGGTTTCGGGTTTAGGGTGGAAGGTTTAGGGTTGAGGCGGACGGAGCTCGGAGGCCTCAAAAGGTGGGATGAAGGTAGGTAGGATTAAGGATCCCTGATACAAGGACTCTTATTTGGGAATATCCCACCTACCTTCATCCCACCTTTGAGGCCTCCGAGGAGCAAGAGAGCAAACAGGTCGTTGATGGCATTCGGCCTTATGCACTGTGGACTGTTCTATACCCTGAAGGCCCCATTTAGGGCTTTTCCATGGTTCAAGGGTAAAAGGAGGGACCCTTAATAAGGATCCCTAGGTATATACCCTTAATATAGCTCTTACATAGCCATTATATAGCCCATTATACTATACTGAACTTAGAACCCTAGCAAAAAATATAATTTAAGCTGTTTCTTAGGGATTCTAATAACCAAAAAATAAAAAGTATTTCTAAGTACCCCCAAGTGTTGTGCTCCATCAGTGTCCATTCTACAGGTACTTAAAGGATCATGGGACTTAGTAAGTAGGTTGTAATTGGGGTTATAAGTCCCTTAGTGGGGTTATCCTGATTATAACCTACTTATAATAACCTTGCTTACTAAGTCCCATGAGCCTTTAAGTATCTCGTTGTTGCATACGAGGCTCCTGAGCGATCCGGGGTCGACAGGCCTTCCTTTTGGTAAGTTCCAAATCTGGCTGAAGGACAAAGGCATCCTTGTAGGCCTGTAGGAAACGCAATAAAGGGGCCCTAATACTAAGAATAGGGTTGGGGGGCATATTATGCGATAATTATAACAAGGCAGACCCCATTCTAAAAATTAAGGCCCTTACATGAGGAAACGTACGGTCAGCTCTGGGATCCCACCAACATCATCCAGCGTGTAGTACACCTCGAAGTTCGGAGCATCGGAGTACGCCTCCTCCACACTGCATAGAACTCATCGCAGGACATTTTCGCAATGACCCTCGCGGTTTAGGGTTTGTTGAGATTCATGGAACTCCCGGTGGCCACGCCGGCTACGCGCTCGGCGTGCGCCAGACTTGTCTCGTCGCTCTCTAGTCTCAGCGTTGCCGGTGGAAATGTGAAGCTGCTCGTGTCCTGAAGGCTTCCCTGATGGTCCAAGTACCGAATAATCATATACTTTCCCAAATAGCAACCTACATAACTACCATCCGAAACCTGAATACCGAATTGTTGTGTCCTTTGGACCCTTAGGGCTTTTGCTTCAGGGCTGAGTTTCGAGGGTAAGCTCGAACTGTGCAAAACCGCAGAGAATCCTTGATCTTGTGAAGTACTGAACCCCTACTTAAAGGATCATGGGACGTAGTAAGGTAGGTTCCTTTAAAGGGCTCCTTTACGGGATCTATATAGGGGTTCTATAAGGGGCAGTTTAGGCTACATCATGGGACTTAGTAAGTAGGTTATAATTGGGGTTATAAGTCCGCGAAGTGAGGTTATCCAAATTTGTATAACCTACTTATAACCTTACTTACTAAGTCCCATGAGCCTTTAAGTATACCCTAAACCCCTAAACCCTCAACCCCTACCCGCCTATGCATCCCAACTACATGGCCTTCGTGACCTTGAACCCTAAACCCCTAACCCCCTAAACGCTGAACCCTAAACTCTAAACCTAAACCCCGAACTCGTTCTCGCGACCACCCCGAGCAAAAGCCACGCCTGGAGAGAACTCAGCGGTCTCCCACAGTTGGTGCCGGTGCCCTGGTCTTAGGGTTTAGGGTTTTGTGTTTTTCTTAAGGGTTTAGGGTTTAGGGGTTTAGGGTTTATGGGTTTAGGGGTTTGGGGTTTAGGGGTTTAGGATTTATGGGTTTAGGGGTTTGGGGTTTAGGGGTTTAGGGGTTTGGGGTTTAGGGTCTTCAGCTGTTTTGAGGGTGCCTTTGGGGGCCTGAATAGATAGAATAGGGTGTTGGGGTACATTATACTACAGTTATAACAAGGGACCCACCCACCCCACCCCCTTAAAAGAAGAAAAACAATATAGGCAATCATTAAGGCCTCTAAGTCAGGGTTGTTTTGTAGGGCTTAGTGCCTTTGTGGTCTTGAAGGCCTGTTGAGCCTGTAGTGTCGTCTTCCATGTTTTCAGTTCAGGCCTAACCCTAAACCCCTAAATTCTAAACCCTAAACCCCTAAACTCCTAAACCCTAAACCCCTAAACCCTAAACCCTTTTGGGGCCTAGATTGGCAAGGTGCGGTGGCTTGCAGGTTGCTTCAAGGTTCCCCCCCAAAAGGGTCACTAACTTTGACAGTGATATAGTATGTACTTGGGCCCAAAAGTCGTCCCTATGTCGGTACTTGTGGGTCTTCAGCGTGGACTTTAGGGTTTGGAATATAGGTTTAAGGTTCAGGGTTTGTTTGTGCTATTCCCCTTTCGGGGGCTTGGCTGGAGGTTTAATGAGGTTTTCAAGGATTTCGGGTCGACATTGCACCCCGAACCCTAACCCCAAAACCCAGTAAAACCTGAACACCCTATTCCCTAAAGTAAACCCCAATCCTAAACCCTAAACCGGTCACCTCTTTTCGGAACTTCTTGCTGGGCTTGAAGAAGCATGCGGCGGTTTCTCGAGAAGCCAAGGAACCGCTTTGTCAGTCTTCTTGCTATGAACTTAGGGTATTTCGCAATTTATGTAGCGGCCTAAATCATTAGAAAAGGGTTTTGGTGCCAACTATACTATAAGTACAATAAGGAACCACCAAAAATTAGTGTAGGGGTTTAGGCTTAAGGCTCTCCAGCTTTGAGCTCCTTGCTGGTTACTAGTCCTCTGCCTGCCCTGCTCTGCTATCATTACTAGTTCGTTGTTGGGATAGGATTAAAACTGCAAATGCTTATTCCTTATTGGGTTCAAGTACCCAGAAGCATGTAAAATGTTACCCAACTATGGCAACGATTAAGGCCTGCGACTTCTCGTTCAAAGCTTTAAAGACTTTATAAGGCTTAGCTTAGCATGTATGCGGTTTACGGACTAGGACATCTAGTCTTGGATTTTCGGGCATCTACTTTGGGGAGCATTCTTGCGAAACTTCCGCATGCATCAGTGCTTCCCTGCACCAAGCACGAAACGACGCCCTAAACCCTAAACTTTCGGACTGTCGGCAGCCTGTACACGTCCGCATTTGAGCCTGTCCCGTTCTCATGTGAGGGGGGGCTCACGACTTCAGATTTTCACGTATCATTATTCTTTATTCGGAGTGGAAGTTCGCGATGATTTAGGACAAAGAGGATTTGTTTTTTCTTTTGGACGCCCTTTTCCGTCTGGCGAACAGAAGCCTCATGAGGGGAGAAAGGATATCCAACCAACTCATGCAAAGACAGACTTTAGGATTTGGGCTCTCGGGTCTACAGCCTACGTAGGCTCCTCGGCGGATGCTTATGCTGGTCTAGACCCTGAACCCCTAAACCCTCGATCCCTAAATCCCTAAACCCCAAACCCTAAACCCCTGAACCCTAAATAGTCTTGGATCATCTTGAAGCCTTACACCCTAAGCCCCACACCGTGCGATTTTGATGCTGGAAATGTTCCTCTTTCAAAGGCCATTGGGGTCTCCCTACTTAAAGGATCATGGGACTTAGTAACTCGGGTTTTAAATGAGGTAACTATACTTCTAATTGTTTTTAACCCCAACTAAGGGACTTGTAACCCCACTGACTCTTAGTAAGTAAGGTTAGTATACCTTAATTGGGGTTATAAGTCATTATAAGTATGGTATAAGTATAAGTATAGTTACCTCAAAATATATATATATATATATATATATATAACCCCACGTACTACGTCCCATGATCCTTTAAGTACTCGTCGACCCTGACACCCCAAGCCCTAAGGTTCGGAGCTTAGGGTCTTTAGGCGTTCGGGGTTTTGGAGCTTAAGGGTTTAGGAGTTTAGGGCTTAGGGTTTTGGGAAGGTTGCTAGGGTTTAAGGTTTGGGCGTTTGTGGGGTTTAGGGTTTAAGGTGTAGCATTGGTCAGCTGAACGCAGCAGTATGCAGACATGCCCACCCCAAGACCACCCAAACACTACTCACTGCGAACCAAACCGAAGCCAGCCCAACCAAGCCATCCTCATTATTCGCGGCCAAGCCAAAGCCCGACATTCTACCAACAGCAAAATTTAGGTTTTGCGTTGGGGGGAGTTCTGGGCCGAAGGGCCCTGTCATTGATTTGCCGACCTTTGGTGAAGTGTTGGGGGCCCCCCCGCTCCAAGTCGTGAAAGGGTGGGGTGCCCGCAACCCTTTTCCGGCCAAGCCAAAGCCAAACATTGTACCAAGAGCAAAATTTAGGTTTTGCGTTGGGGGGAGTTCTGGGCCAAAGGACCCTGTCATTGATTTGCCGATCTTTGGTGAAGTGTTGGGGGCCCCCCGCTCCAAGTCGTGAAGGATTCGGGGGGCCCACCCTTGCCAAAGCCAAGCATTGTACTAAAAGCAAACTTTAAGTTTTGCGTTGGGGGAAGTTCTGGGCCGAAAGGGCCTGTCATTGGTTTGCAGATCTTTGGTGAAGTGTTGGGGGCCTCCCCGCTCCAAATCGTGAAGGGTTGGGGGGGCCCCCAATCCTCGTCCGGCTAGGCAAAAGCCAAACATTGCAGGAGCAAAATTTGGGCTTTGCGTTTTGGGAAGTTCTGGGCCGAAGGGCCCCATCATTGGTTTGCCGATCTTTGGGTTTGTCCACACAAAATTTGAGGTTTGCGTTGGGGTAAGTTCTGGGCCGAAGATGGGCCGAAGGGCCCTGTCATGGATTTGTCGACCTTTGGCCTCGAAGCCCTGTCCAAGCAAAATTGAGAACTTGCTCAAAAGGGGGGATCCCTTGTCCACTTAAACGCCGCCTCAAGTCGTGAAGGGTTGGGGGGGGCATCCCTTGTCCATTTGGCGGGCGCCTCATCTCGTGCCGGGTTGGGGGGGGCATCCCTTGTCCATTTGGCGGCCGCCTCATCTCGTGAAGGGTTGGGGGAGGGGGCATCCCTTTGTCCATTTGGAAGCCGCCTCAAGTCGTGAAGGATGCAACCCCCGACCCGCGAAGCCAAAATCCTAGGGTTTAGGGTTATAAACTATATATCAGTGACTAGCTAGGCAACTCTAGCTTGGCGACCCCTCAGGGGTGCGCCCTGCAGGCTCTGCAGCCTAGCAGAGCCTGCCATGGTCTCGCTGCCGCTCGACGTCGCCCGCCTACCCCAACAGAAGTGAGAGGGGTGGCGGGCGGGTTTTTTTAAGTTGTAGCAAGGAACTGAGTGCTGCACTGAGATTCAGGGCTAAATAATCCCCTAAACTGTAAACCCTAAACCCCTGAACCCTAAAATCTCAACCCCAAACCCTAAACCCTAAACCATCCTAAACGCTAAAACCTACCAAAACCCCCGGACCCAAGAACGGGAATCCGCCGGAGGCTCAGAGTGGCCCACGTGGAAGCTCATTATCGAGCTGAGCGTGTCGGAATGGTCCGCCTGTACTCTGCCGGTTTAGGCTTTTGGGCTTGGGGTTTGGGGGTTAGAGTTTAGGTTTTAGGATGGTTTAGGGTTTAGGGTTCGGGGTTTGGGGGTTTAGAGTTTAGGCTTTAGAGTTTAGGGTTTAGGGAATCTTCGTGTTTTGGTATACCTTGAACTACCAACACCTACTTCTCTGTAGGCTACTATTTTAAAGCCTAACACGGGGATTCTTTTTTTTGGGGACCCTACGAAAAGCGGGTTTCGGTAGGTTAAGGTCTGGCTTTAGGGAGCATGGTGTCGTGCTTCAGGGTTTGGTGCGTTGAGGTTTTGGGGGTTGAGAGGGTTGTGGCATTCTGGCTTCAGGGCTGTTGGGGGCTTCAGCGGCTTAGATTGTTGGGTTGACAGCTTGGCTTTCGTCACAGGGTTTGGGTGGCGATTAAGTGTTGATTTTGTCCTAAAAGTAGCTCAAGGCTCTGAACCAACCCCAAACCTTATCTCCTACAGGGGTTCAGGGGTGAGGGGTTTTTGATGCGGCCTAGGGATTTAAGGCGGTGGCCTGTTTGCGTTTTGGAACCAGGGTGAACCTTGAAACTACAAGTTCATTGCGCCACAAGCTTATAGTAGTAGCATCCGAACTTGCCGGCGGCAAAGCCTGCATGGTGGTTAAGATAAGATCGAAGATGGCACAGGCTAACACCCTAAACCCTAAACCCTAAACCCTAACCCTAACCCTTTGCTGTTGTGGGATTGGGGGCTTTAGGGTGTGAGGCTGCATGGACCCTCAGCTCCACAACCCACCCTACTTGGAGGCCCTTTTGACTTAGTAAGAAGGGTTAGTAAGGTGGGTTATGGGGTTTCTAATTGGGTTTCTAGGGGATACTAAGTAGACTTACTAAGTCAAAAGGGCCTCCAAGTAGCAACTGCGACCGGGTGACGTCAAAACAAACCCCCTAGATGCAGGATAGGAAAAGGGACAACAGCTTAATCATAATCGAGGACCCCTCGATCATTTCGAGGTCTGTTCCTTCATGCTGGTGCTTAAAGGATCATGAGACTTAAAAGCTAGGGTTATCAACAAGGTGACCTACTTAATGTTACTTATTCGAAGCTTAAGACACTTATACACTTATTCAGGGTGTCTGGGAAACCAGACCGGAGATCCTTCAAAGCAGAATACGGGCCTTCATAATTAGAATAGGGCTTTGGGGTATAGTGTACTAGAACCATGAAAAGGAACATGCTGAGGCCTCTATATTATCTAACCCGGCCGGAAAATGCCGGCCGTTTGAGCTGAATTTCGTAAGGAGTGCCCCTACAACCCCAACCATAAACCCTAAACCCTAAGTTCAGGGTTTCGGCTCAAGCTAAGGGCCGTAGGGCTGCGGGGCTGAAAGGGTTGCAGGGTTGACGGCTCAGGCGTTGAGGCTCGAGAGGGTAAAACCTTCTCTGCCTACAAGAGATCGTGGTACAGTTGATGATATAAATCCTGCATTACCTTAAGGACCCTAAACTATGGGAATTATGGTATATTCCTTATTCTGGGTAATGAAGGATTTATATCATCACCCTAAACCCTAAACCCTAAAACCCTATATATCCCTTAAAAGAGCCCCTTAAAGGTACCCTAATAGATCCCTTTAAAGGAGCCCGAAGATTTATATCATCAACCGTAGAGTATGAGAGGAGGTACAGCTCCCAGAAAACTCCAAGTTGATCCGTACCTTAGAAATCCTCACAACCCTACTTAAAGGCTCATGGGACTTAGTAAGTAAGGTTATAAGTAGGTTATAATTAGGATAACCCCACTTAGGGGACTTATAACCCCAATTATAATCTACTTACTAAGTCCCATGATCCTCTAAGTACCTTAGAAATCCTCACAACCCTAACGCCTAAACCATTCAGCACTCAAGCACGAAGTCTTGAAGCCCTAAAGGGAACTACAGAAAGTTGGAATATGAATTAATGGTAGGATCCCCTATAATTTACCTTAAAGGGGTTACGATAATCATATTCCAACTTTCTGGCTTCTACTTTCCTCCCCCGTAAGCACCGAAACCCTGGGTTCCCACTGAGTGTGGCTAAGCGGCCGTCTTGTCGGGCAGCTTGACCTGCATTTCTAGGTTTAGGGTTTAGGGTTTAGGATTAAGAAGCTAGGATACCCAGTAACCTAAGAATAAAAAGGCCTCTCTTTTTGGTATTGGGTAACTTTATAAGGAACCTAGGACTACAAAAAGGGAATAAGGGTACTACTGGGCATCCTAGATTTTCACTTGTCTGATGGGTTTACACTAGCCTTCTGGGTTTCAAGCAGGTCTTCAAGGATCTGGGGCTGAGGGTAGTGCATCGAATTTGCGTGATATTGCTTTGGCTTGAGAGCTGCCGGGGGTTTTGGAAGCTGGCTTATAGGTAAAAGGCTTAGGACGTGGGGCTTTATGGTCGTAGGCTGGTCTGAGGGCTTAGGTTCTACAACTAGGATACCCAGTAACCTAAGAATAAAAAGGCCTCTCTTTTTGGTATTGGGTAACTTTATAAGGAACCTAGGACTACAAAAGGGAATAAGGGTACTACTGACCCTAAACCCTAATCCAAGTAGAATTTATTCCTAAATCAGATCCTCTGATCTCCTCCAGCCCCCTAGAGACTAGAACCGAAAGCCTCTGACCCCAAACCCTAAATAGTAGAAGCCAGAAAGTTAGAACATATAAGGGATCCTAGCACTACGGTTGATGATATGAATCCTGCATTGCCCATAATGGAATATACCATAATTCCCATAGTTTAGGGTCCTTAAGGTAACGCAGGACTCATATCATCAACAGTAATACTCCCAAAACCCATGCTTCAACTTTCTGGCCTGAACTACAAGTAAGTCAACACCTACAAGCACAGCATCCCTGAGAGGCTCTCAAACGAACCCCCAAACAAATCCTCAACGCCGGAAGCCCTAAAAACGCAACCACCTAGACCTTCTAATCCAAGAGCCCAGACAGAAAGATCTTCCCGAACTCTTAATTGCCCAAAACCCAAGGAAATAAAAGTTGAAACTTTCAGAACCGACTACCTTATAAGAAAATCAAAAGTTGAAAAGTTGAATTTACAGCCAATAGTGATGGAAACCTTCAAGAACTCCTAATTTCGAGGAACGCCCCAAGAACCCGGGATTAGGGTTTAGGGTCCAGGGTTAGGGTCTGGGTTTTAGGGTTTAGGGTGTAAAGCTTTAGGGTTTTTGGGTCTTCTTCTGCCCCCGGGAGCCTGGGTCCAGCCATTCGTATTCCTGGTGCGGCACCAGAGCCGACGGTCCAATGAGCTCGCCATGCCTCTGCTCAAGGACGACTACAGAGCCGTATAGGTTTTATAGGGCTTCAGGGCTTCGGAGCTGAACTAAGGTTTAGGTTTAGGGTCCCCCAACTTGCCCAAAAAGCCTAAACCCTTAACCCCTAACCTAAACTCTGAAACCCAAAAAACCCTAAATCCTAAAGACCAACCAGCAACCCCCCCCAAGTACTCTTGAACAGCAGCTGGTCCTCCAAAGAAGGTACCTGCGGGTCTCAGAAGCGGGTGTTGGAAAACCCTAAACCCTGCGGGGTTTAAGGTTTAGGGTGTAAGGTCTTTTTGTTTTTGTTTTTTTAGTTTAGGGTCTACCTTAACCTACCAAACCCTACCTTTCTGCTGGCTCTTATTATAAAGCCTAATATGGAATTTATAGGGACCCTACAAAAAAGTAGGTTTTGGTACTGTAGGTTAAGGTAGGGTTTAGGGTATCTAAGGCCATTTTTTTGGAGCTCCTTTTCCACTATGGCCCGAAGGTCACGAGAGGCAAAATCTGTCTAGGGCTTACTTTAAGGATCATGGGACTTAGTAAGTAGGTTATAACTGGGGTCAGGGGTTACTTAAAGGATCCTGGGACTTAGTAAGTAGGTTATAATGGGGGTTATAAATCCCCTAAGTGGGGTTATCCTAATTATAACCTAGTCATAACCTTACTTACTAAGTCCCATGAGCCTTTAAGTAGGGTCTAAACCATAAACCCAGACACTCCAATATCCCTTGATTAAGGAATATACCTCAACTCTCATTAGGGATCCCAGTAGAATTAAAGGTCTATTCCTTGACTAAGGGATATTGGAGTCTCTGGGAACCCTCAACCCAATCAAGCCTAAACCATCAACCCTAAACCCTATCCGCTAAACCCTATCTCTAAACCCTAAACCCTAAAGCCTAGACCCCAAATCCCAAACCCTAAACCCCAAAGTCCTAAAACCCTAAACCCTCAACCCAATCTAGGGCCCCCAAAAAGCACATAAGCAAAAAATGGGATACGAATAGGGATATCCCATATAAACCTCCTTATAATGAAGACCAGTAAGGCAGGGATATCCCCATAAAATGCTTATGCTTATGTGCATTTTGGGTCCCTGACTCGATCATGAAGCTCCAAAGCACCCTAAACCCTAAACATCCCTAAACCCTAAATCCCAATTATGAAGCTCCAAAGCACGCTCAAAGGCCACCAATGCGTCCTCACTCGGGGACACCCAGCAGCCGCTTGACTCCTCTCAAGCGACATTCGACACCTTTGTGGGGCTCCTTTAGGGGATCCGTAGGTTTTACGTGGGCTTAGGGTTTTGATATAAATCCTGCATGACCTTGACGCCCCTAAACTTTGGGAATTCAGGTACATTCATTATTATGGGTAATGCAGCATTTATCACATCAACCGCTTCATATGAAGGCTTATAATGACTAGAACAGGGTTGCCTTTGTTGGGGGAGAGGGGCATGCTAGATGGGAACCCCAAGGAACAATATTAGCAATTGTTCAGGCTTCTATACCCAAAGGGTCAGGTACTCTTCTGGGTTATGGGGGAGACTTCCCCAAATCACCATAGTATTTCCGAAAAAGAAGGCCTACGTGCGACTATAGAGGAAGTTTTGGACCCTTTCCCTAAGGCTCAAAATGGCCCGAAAGCCTTATATAATATGGTCTTTAGGCCCAATAGCCTTAAACGATGAGTCCTTAGAGCCTTAGGGTTTGGGATACTATGCGCTTGTTTGCGTGCTGTTCGACTCCTGGCGATACCCGGTCCTTGGAGAAACGCACATCAGCCGTCGGAACCGCATCCAGTAAACTTTTCCTGGGCTGTTGTATGGTAGCTTAAACTCAATTTCAAGGTTTCGGGTTGTGAGGTTCCTGAAAATCCCTATGAAACCCTCCCTAAATTCTAAACCCGATTCTATAAAGCCTATGAGGTCTCCAAGTTGGTGGGCAAGAACACTGAACCCTTCATGCCTAAGCCGCGCTCTAAGAAGGTTCCCAGAGGGTTCCCAGTGACCCCTTAAATCTGAAGGCACCTTGTTTCGATTACTCAGACTTAGTCATGAGATTGAGGCTGCAGAACAGCGTAGAAGGGTACTGCTGGGAGGGTTAGGGCTCAGGGCTTCAAGGCTTGTAGGGGCCTGACTAATTACCGCGATTCCGGATTAAGAAAGTCTAAGATATCCGAAAACCTTCTCCCCACTAAACCCTAAACCATAGCCCTACACCCTAAACCGTAGCCTTAAACCATAAGATATCCTAACACCTTACCCCCAACTAGACCCCAAACCCTAAACCGTAGCCTTAAACCCTAAGTCTGAACCCGGAATCTGAAGGTTTTACGAAGGGTTTGGGGAAATTTTGGAGTTTTCCGAAAATAGGGTGGACCCTAATGGAGTACTTTAGAAAGTAGGATGCTCATCAAAAGGAGCCCAAGATAAGGTACCCCCTAATCTTCGGAAACTCTAGACCCTAAACCCTTTATAGAACCCTGATGGACTTCTGGATCCCTTCAAAGGAACCCTTCAAAGATCCCACTAATTTTCGGAAACTCCCAATTCAAGGCTAGGATCAGAGTCTCGGCGACGATGATGTTGGAACCCACCCAAGAAAACTTCGCCACCTCTGCACGCGAGCTCTGAGGCTCGAGGTTTGCTTAAAGGATCATGGGAATTAGTAACTGCGGTTATAAATACGGTAACTGTATTTATAATTTCTTAGAGCCCCAGTTAAGGTAGTTATAACCTAATTACTTACTAAGTCCCATGATCCTCCAAGTAGGGTTTGGGGTTTTTGGAATTCTGAATGTAGGGCCTAGGGTTTCAGATGGTCTTGGCTTCGGGCTTGTACGTGGGTTTGAGTTTATGGCTTTCCCCTAAACCCTTTCCCTTAAACCCTAAACCCTAAACCCTCAACCCTAAACCCTAAACCCTAAACCCCTAAACCCCTAAACCCCTAAACCCCAAACCCTAAACCCTCAACCGTGGCTCGAGGCTCAGGGTTCTGAGTTTCCGAGTTTGGGGATTGGGGGGCAGGGCTCCTATTTGGGGCTCGAACTTCCGAAGAAAAAACACTTAAAACCGAAAGCCCTAGCAAGATTTTGGCCAGAGGCTGCAGCTGAGATGAGGCTTGGACAACAGATTCCGAAACTCTAGAATGCACCCTTTACAAAAAACCAAGATCGAAAAAACACCTGATCATCCCTAACCTGATCCGTAAACCCTAAACCACCCAAACCACCCAAAAAACAACCTAACTAAAGCCACCAAAAAGGCTAGGATGGCCAGTAGCCTAGGAATAAAACGGGCTTCCTTTTTGGTATTGGGTAACTTTATAAGGAACCGACTACAAAAAGGGAAGAAGGGTACTACCGGGCATCCTAGAAAGTCGAGTCTGCCGCCGCGGCGCTGATCCCAGGGCCTCCAAGGGTCCCGTTGCATTGGGCTCTTGGAGGTGGCCGCGTAAGTGAAGCTTCGAAAGGGAGCCTGCGTTTCGGGCGTCCCTGTAAGGGTTCCTTTAAGAAGTCATCCTTGAAAGGGTTCCTCTCGAAGGGTCGTTTCTTGAACTCCTACTTGTGGGAGCTTTAGCTTTAACAGTTTGTTGAAGTGCAGAGCGTAGGGTGGATGGTCACAGGATGCCGATGGTTTCAAGACTGGTGGGCGTGATTCTGTCATTTGTGCCCTGTATGGTGCTCTCTCTAACAGTGTGGAAATGCTGCGCCCAACTCCCAAAATCTCAGACCCCGAATCTCAAACCAGCAACAAAATCCTGGGAGCTTTATCCTAGAACCCTTCAAACACCCGAATGCGAACTCCCCAGAGTCATACCCCGAAGTACAAGAATGGCCCGTCTGAAACGGTCTCAGTTTCCGGCGGGCAACCTTGCAGCTGAAATTCGGTTTACCAAGAAAATACCCGAAACCACAAATATGTAAAATCTGAAACCCCGGATAATATAGGGGCCTCAATAAGTAGAATAGGGTTTTGGGGTATATTATCCCAAAATCAAAACTTTAAACCCCCAACAATACTAGTTACTAGTAAAAAGGTCAATTTTCAGGCCCCTACATTCGGTGCGCCCGATGGGTTGCGATCCGAGGCAGGCGGCTCCCGGAGAGCGCGCGGAAGAGCAAACGAAGGGCGTCCCAGGACCAGCGACCAGCACACAAGGAGAGCTCCTGAGTAAAAAACGAAAGTAGACCATAGATGTGTACATACAAAACTGCATTACATGTCATGTTGCCTGAGAGTATACTTACATATATATGTGGGTGTTATGGTTATGTAACATACCTCTCTCTCTATATATATATATGTATCAGATAGTATATAATATATGTATATATATATATATATATATATATACTACTAATAGTATGAATATATATATATATATATATATGCATATAACAAATACGCTATGATATAATATACTCTCTCTCTATATATATATATATGTGTGTGTGTGTGTAGGCACACAAAGCTTTTTGGACTTGCATCCACATGTCATGCATGCATACGTATACCCGTGTGCATACAAGCCTGCATACATGTCCATGTGTATTCCGTATACCGTATACATAGTCTCAGCGAGAGAGCGGGAGAGAGCGAGAGTGCGTTTGTGTAGATTTGCAATGTTTCAACCAGAACGGGACTTCTTGTGCCGTATTGTCGGAAATGTTTCGCTCAATCTGATGCCCTTGCTACATGGGTTTAGGGTTTAGGGTTTCGGGGTTTAGGAATCCTGCGAAACCCTTAATTCTACACTTCTCCGCACCTATGGCCCCTACACCTCCAGTGCTAGAGTTCCCCGTTCCCCTCGAGCTCCTTCAGATTCCTTCCTGCGCCAGAACCACCCACGTCGAAGCTCAGAGCACTCAGCAACTCCTCAGCCTCGTCCGCACACACCGGGGGCTTTAGGGTTTAGGGCTTAGGATCTTGAGGCTGTAGGGTTCCGGATGTTAGGATTTCGGGCTTTCGAGCTGTAGAGTTTAGAATTGTAGGCTTTATGGTTTAAGGTGCAGGGGCTTGTAAGGAGGGGCTGACACAGCCCTTTCTGAGTTTGTAAGGGAAAAAGACTGCTGGAAGTAGAAGAAACACTCTGAGTTTCGATGGGTTTCCTGGGGTGTTCGTTGTAGTGTGTACAAATGTCTCTTTGTGGTTTAAAAAAGGGGCCCTTTCAATATCTTTGGTTGAGGACGGGATTGGGTCGAAGTTCAGCCTGTGACCCCAAACCCTACAAAATAGTGGGATGTGACCCCTTAATCAGCGGGTAGAACCCTTAAAACATCTTAAAACGGTAGGTTTTTGAATCCACAGGGAGGGGAGTGTTTAGGGGCTTTGGGCTTTAGGGTTTGCGTTGAGGGCTTCCGGGCCTTTGGGGCATTCAAGGCTTGCAACTCCCAAGGGCCAGGACCCTAAATCCCGGAAGCTTATGTAAGCAACTCTCCCCAGAAACTCGGGCAGTCCCTAGAATTTTCAACGTTGCCACTGCCGAATGTAATGATAATACGAGCACCCGGGGTCATAATTCAACCGCCTAGAAACCCCTAAACCCTAAACCCTACACCGCCTAGAAATCCACCCAATTAAATGCCCTAAAGCTCCCAAACAGCGAAACCTCCCTCAAGCTGCCTCCTTCGACCCCTACAAGACTAAACACCAACGACTGAGTATAGGAGTCGGAGTGATCAGGAAAAAAATTAGAAATACCTAGAGGCTCCAAATATGGTACCATTATGGAATTAGGTCCCCAAGGCCATGATATGGATGGTCTTTTGGGACCTAATTCCATAATGGTACTATATATGGAGCCTCTGAAATAATGTCCCGTTATCGTAGAATACGTCCCCAACACATACTCTCATTGTGAAGGTCCCTATAGTAAACCCTTGTAGTGACACTTACAGGACCCAGGAAACGGAAACCTGAACGGAACCCTATTCTGACCTAGGTGGGGCATTTAAAGCCTTTGAAAAATGTTAGCAAATAACATCCTCTTGAGCCCACTAAAGGGAAAATAAAATGTCCCGAAGCCCTACCTAGTAACTGTCAAAGCGCCCACCCTAAACCCTAAACCCTAAAGCCCAAACCCTAAACCCTAAAGCCCAAACCCTAAACCCTAAAGCCCAAACCCTAAAGCCCAAACCCTAAACCTGGCAATCGACAGCGGTTCACCTGTGTGAGGAAGAGCTCTCCGGCGGCAGAGGGCGCCCGAATCGGGCTCACGTAGATGTCCTTCTGAAGGTAAGGGAGTTACTTAAAGGCTCATGGGACTTAGTAAGTAAGGTTATAAGTAGGTTATAATCAGGATAACCCCACTTAGGGGACTTATAACCCCAGCTATAACCTACTTACTAAGTCCCATGATCCTTTAAGTAGGGTTTTACGGCTTTAATGCCGTAGAGGTATGTGGTTTTCCTAGGGTTTCTGGCTTTAAGGCTCCAAGGTTTCAGGGCTTTGTGCTGTGGGCCGCCTTCTATCGTTCTAACGGCACGATACCAGTTTATCTAAATACAGGCTGATAAAAGTACCATATGGAATAAACCAAGTTAGCTGCTGCATTTAAAGAAGACTTAACCCTAAACCCTAAACCCCTAAATTAAACCCTAAACCCTAAACCCCAAAACCCTAACCCTTAAACCTAGAGTTGAGAGCTTATGGATTGCGGCGTTTGGAGAGTTTATTCCACGCCCTGTCCTCCAGATGTTGGCTTGAACTTCATACAGTAGAACTCTATGAACCCTAAACACCATGAACACACTAATCCTCAAACTCTCAAAACACGCGATCCTCCACACGCAGCATTGTCGCAGAGCCCTACACCCGTTACTCCTGTAACCCACTTTAACATCTACAGTATCATCAAACGCTAAGGAATAAACCCTGAGAAACCCAAGACAACTGGTATGGAACCCTACCCTATTAATTATGAAACAACCCCTCTAGGCAAAACCCAAAAGCATCATAAGACCTCCATAATCGATAAAACTCATACTTAACAGAAACCCCTAAACCCTAAACCCCAAAACCCTATAGAACCCCTTCCCAAAGGCTCCATGTACCCTTATAGTAGATACTTAAGCCCCAAAGTAGTCCCTATATAGGTACTTTAAGGCCTAAGTATCTACTATAAGGGTACATGGAGCCTTAGGGCTTCTTAACAGAAACAATCACAAAGGCCATGGTCCTCCAAATGCAGCACCTGGAGGTTCGCTGAGTGGCGCAGAATCTTGAGAATGTGGGGAAAAAGCGTGCCGAAAGCACCGGGCTCATAGACTCTCCTTTGCGGGGATTTATATATATATATATATATATATATTTTTTTTTTTTTTAAGCCCTCTTTTTTTTTAAAGCGAGGATTTCTCTAGGGTTTAGGGTTTTGGGGCTTTGGGAGGATCCCTTTAATAGGATCCTTTCAAGGTTCTTTTATTGCTTTTTAGAGACTGGGGAGACCTTTGTTTTGGGAGGATTTCTTTAAGGCTCCTTTCAATATAATGCTTTTTAGGGTTTAGGGTGTTTTCCGCGCAATTTGCAGGAGGTTGCCTCAAGGGTTCCTTTAAGGGCTAAACCCTAAACCCTAACCCCTAACCCCTAACCCCTAAACCCTAAACCCTAAACCCTAAACCCTAAACCCCTAAACCCCTAAACCCTCTCTTTCAAATGAGTATTTAAATGTTGAGCCATGTTTTCGTTCGGGACCCCCCGGTGGTTCAGCCAGGTTTTCGTATGGACCCCCCGGTGGTTCAGCTAGGTTTTCGTATGGACCCCCCGGTGGTTCAGCTAGGTTTTCGTATGGACCCCCCGGTGGTTCAGCTAGGTTTTCGTATGGACCCCCGGTGGTTCAGCTAGGTTTTCGTATGGACCCCCCGGTGGTTCAGCTAGGTTTTCGTATGGACCCCCCGGTGGTTCAGCTAGGTTTTCGTATGGACCCCCGGTGGTTCAGCTAGGTTTTCGTATGGACCCCCCGGTGGTTCAGCTAGGTTTTCGTATGGACCCCCCGGTGGTTCAGCTAGGTTTTCGTATGGACCCCCGGTGGTTCAGCTAGGTTTTCGTATGGACCCCCCGGTGGTTCAGCTAGGTTTTCGTATGGACCCCCCGGTGGTTCAGCTAGGTTTTCGTATGGACCCCCGGTGGTTCAGCTATGGACCCCCCGGTGGTTCAGCTAGGTTTTCGTATGGACCCCCGGTGGTTCAGCTAGGTTTTCGTATGGACCCCCGGTGGTTCAGCTAGGTTTTCGTATGGACCCCCCGGTGGTTCAGCTAGGTTTTCGTATGGACCCCCCGGTG